>CABEEJ010006312.1:18167-33361 GCA_901482245.1 Timema douglasi
TTTATTATCGATCCCTATATAATAATTACTAAACAATCAATCTAATTTATCAACTCGTAAGCAATTACGTAGGATATATGAGTCTTTGTGCGGGTTTGGAGGGGGGGGGGACAGGAGGGGGATCAAAAATCTTACGATCCCTTACGTGAGAGGAAAGGAGGTTGATAATCATGAAAAAAGAATGGCCCCCTATACCAAAAAATATTTTCATCTTTTTTTTATGTTTCTATTTTTTTTCAATGAGATATTTAAAGTGCACTTTCTGAAATGACTAATTATGTTATCACATGACTTATAAACTAACTTAAATATAGAACACACACAACATCCAGGACCCAGCTGCTAATTCATCACTGTGAAAGGGTAAACCCATATTTCCTGAGGATACTTTATCGGTAATGTCAGGAATCGAACGTGGGACCCTTAACTCAGTAGAAAGATACACTACCGACTAAGCTAATTGTCAAAACCTTATTTTTATTAATGAAATCTAATATTTTAAATTTATGCCTAAAGTGTTTAAATTTTATTTTAAATTCAAAGAAGATTTTTTTTAAATTGAGGATTAAAGTTAGAATTGCATTAATATATATTTTACATAGATTAATTCAATTTTTAATCTACATTTCTTAAATATAAAATCTACAGTTTAGAGATGTCATTGTGTAATTGACGTATGATACGTGGAATGAGCCAGCGAGTTATAATATTGTAATACTAAACAACAATTAAATTTTATAAAATCCTTAAACATATGAAGGGTATAGGGAGCTATGGGTTAAAGTCGAATTTTAACTTAAATTGAGCTAGTGGTGCAATCTGTTGGACAATCATTGAGTTAGTGCTGCCATCTGTGAGACAATAAAGATACCATTATAATTAACTTTATATTGTGATTAAAAGAGTTCCCTGTCATTTTTATATTGATTTAGTGCTGCCATCTGTTAGACAATCACAATATATTTATAATGCACTTTAGATTATGGTTAAAAGAGATTTCTGTCATATTTAAAATAATAAAAAAGAATATTACTGTGGTGTTTATGGAGTGATAAATATAAAAGTTGGTATTCTGGAAAATATGTGAATGTTACTCTCCCCCTTTTCCCCTTGTAACCTTCATATTATATCAGGAAATAAAATAGTTAATTAATCTAAATAATATTTTTTATTATTATTTTATTCTCTTTTTTTTTTAAGAATAGACAGAAAAATACAAATTCATTTTCAAGGGACACATGAGGTTTTTCTTATCACTACATCTTACTAATGGTTCGCGTTATAGATCTACGCATATGTAAAAACCCCACTAATACGCTAGGAATGAGCAGGGCTAATTTTAGAGGAATTTTACCCCCATTCGTGTGTGAGTGGGGAGGGGGGGGATTGGTATGCAATCTACGAAAAACCAGCCTCAGTACATCCGACCAATATTTGAACCTAGATTTCCCTGTCATCAGCAGTCTAGTCTAATGCGAAAGTGACGCTTTAAACCATTATACCACCGAAGCTGGTTTCTGTAATAAACAAACACAAAATGTGTGTTTTAGACGTTGGTTAAATTTTAAATCTAAGATTAAGACTTCATGTTTAAAAGGTGGTCTATAGATTAAAAAGGCTCCTATAATTTCAAGTCTTCAAAAAAAAAGTAATGAAATAATTGTTTCAATATATTGTATGCCTACCCCCAACCAACAAAATAAATTTCTGAGTTCACCACTGGATGATGATGATAGAATAAACAAAGCGGGGACCTGCCGGTCTAGTGGTAAGGTGTTAGACTTCTGTGCTGGCGGCCGGGGTTCAATCCTCGGTCGCAGCAAGGATTTATCTTATTACCAAACCCTTCCCTCACCTCTGACAAGACATCTTGTGAATGTGGGGAGTGCCAGGCCTCCACTGTGGTTCGGATTCCACGTTAAACTGTAGGTCCTCCATTTCCTCTCATCATCACCCTACCATCACACATTAGTGTAGGTGCGTATAGCCCGAACGGGTAGTAACGCGGTGATGATAATAATAATAATAATAATAATAATAATAATAAACAAAACTAGGGTGATGTAATGCCCCCCCCCCCTTTTCCCCTTTAAAACTAAGTTAGGACAAAATACGAGACTCATTTTGTAGTCTTAGGTAACTAAAGTGGTTGGCCTGGGCCTAGAATGTTGGCCACTTTTTGTGACCGAGACTGTAACTTTATTAGAATACATACCTTCCACTAACCTCCATTTGGGCTCGGTGAAATTTCCTGGTACCAGCCGCCGTATATCTTGAGACCCGGACCACGGCGTCAAGTGGGAATGTTGGCTTGCTGTGGCGCGCTTAACGAGCTGAGGAGGGGAGGGTTTTGTTTTTACAGTGTTGCCAACTTGTATGACCGAAATCCCCCCCTTCTCCCCCAGAGACGATCAAAATGATCACATTTCCCGCTATGTTAGAACTAAATAAAGCCATGTTTTCTAATGTTCAATGTTTATTTTCTGATGCACACTTAACGAGCTGAACTGATAGAAAAGGTAGTTCAGTGTTGCCAACTTTATCATCATCATCGTCGTCATCATCATCAACAACGAATGTTATCAGCCTGTATCTGGCCCAGTTTAGTAAAATGCCTCCATATTCATCTATCCTTCAACCACTCTTCTTCCTTTAATAGGTGATCTGGCGGTCTAGGGGTAAGGTGTCGGACTTCTGTGCTGGCGGCCGGGGTTCAATCCTCGGTCCCGGCACAGATTTATCTGATTACCAAACCCTTCCTTCACCTCTGACAAGACATCTTGTGAATGTGAGGAATGCCAGGCCTCCACCGTGGTTCGGATTCCACGTTAAACTGTAGGTCCTCCATTTCATCTCACAATCACCCTACCATTACACATTAGCGTAAGTGCGTATAACCCGAACGGGTAGTAAGACGCGGTGCTAATAATAATAATAATAATAATAATAATAATAATAATATCCAACCTAATTTACCAAAATACCGCGATATGTGAACAAACTTGCAAAAATTATTTTTAGTTTTGAACTAAATAACACCATATTTTTCCTAACTTTCAATGTTTAGAAGTCCGACACCATAGCTCAGTCAATAGCTTGTCTGTTGACGGAGCTGTGCGTCTTAAGTTTGATTCCTGGCACGATCGAAAAAATGTATAATTTGTGAAATGTGGGTTTTCCCTTTCATAGTGAGGAATTAATGATAAGGGAGCTGGATGTTGTGTGTATTCTGGATTTAAATTAATTTACAAGTCATGTGCCGATATAATTAGTCGGTTCAGAAAGTGTAGATTAACTAACTCAACAATTAAATTAAATTAAATTAAATATCTTGTGTTGCTGACCTACCCTTTCAAGATGGGGGGAGGGGAGGGTGTAAGGAGTGTAGGGAACACAATAAAATATCAGTTTTTTAAACGTTTTTGCCAAAATAAATCAAGTATTTTATCAGTAGAAACATAAAGTTTTATTTTATTCACACGGTGATATAAACAGTTGTTGAATATCTATCATGTGTGTCTTGGAATTTAATGACAACTTTTTCTCTTAATTTAAAAAAAATCTAATGCCGTTATTACTATGACATATATTCAACAAAATTGATATAATCATGTGAAGAAAATTAAACTATGTTTTTATGGATAAATACTCAATTTATTTCAGCCAAAATATAAATAAAAAAAATTTCTATAAAAACTGTAAACAAACTCCCACCTTAACGAGTCAAACAGATAAGTGAGACAGTCCATTTTTTCTAACTCATTATACTCAAATCCGACCAGACTCGATCAAATTTCCCACTGGATACGAAATATATAGAACTATATTCATGTATTTACAATGTGTTTTTTTTAAAGAACTAAAATTTATTTTAGTAAAGTAAATCAAAGTTTAAACTACTTTAAATTGTAGTCATTACAAGCTCAAAATAAAATGACCTTGGCCCACTTGAAAAGAACAACTGAGCTAATGAAAAAACAAATTCTATATTTACCAACCTCGCAGCTAAACAATATCAATATTAAAACAATTATATTTAAAAACACTTTAAAAAAAAGTATTTCTTCTGTTAGAAAAAAACTGACAGTATAATAATTCGAAAAGGTAGGTATAAGCGCCGCTAGCCGTTATTTGATTATTTTAATTACCAGATCCAGTTTAAAATTAGATAGATATAGTAATTCCGGGATTAGGGTCAATTTAACGTTAACTTAACTTGCACTTAACGTAATTTAACTTAAAGGTTCTCCCCCTGTTTTAAAATGGAAGCCATCACGATGCAGTTTACTTAACGTTCACTTGTTTTAAGAGCTATTCTTAAGAGGGACGTTAGGTGAACGTTAAATTAAGGTACCACATATCCTAAGTTGGCCAATCACGTTGCGAGTGACGTCAACAGGGCTATTTAGTACGTCATTTGTTTGTTTATGGTGTGTAGACTATTTCTTTTGTACAGTTTTTTTTCTACGTTTCACGAATTCTAGTAAAATTTAATAGCTTCTTTTTATTCTTTATTTTGTACATTACGCTAAAGCTTCTATTAAAAGTACTTGCTACCTTAAAAGCCCAAAATACTTGGGTTTCATTTAAGTGAAAGATTTGTTTTCAAAACAGCCCAAATACTTTGCCTGTGCTTTTGTTAGAGTTGTTACGTTACGTGAATCCTAATCACACACTAGTTTCTTTACGTTAAGTGAACGTTACTTTCTGCGAACTTTAGGTAGATCGTGATATCATCGTGAGAGGTGAAAAAATGAAAAGCTGGCAACCCTGGAAAGTAGTGTCTGCCTACCTAGCGAGATATCTGGAGTACAAGCATCGGCCGTGAGCACGCACACAGCAGCACCAGTCTTTCAAGCGCCGTATCATAATTTCAAGTGATATTAAACCTCGTGATCTTAATGAGGACACGTCTGCCCCCCTCCCTCCCACTTTTAACAGAGAAAAAAAAATTCAGCAACTGCCTTAATAAAAAAAACTCTTTTTATTGAATTCATATAAATTTCAAAATTTTGGGGGATTTTACGTATTAGATTTATCACCGTTGTTTTACCACCTTCTACCTTTCCTCAAAGGTACTCCCCCCCAAAACCCTTGAGGGAGCGCGTGCGCTCTTTGTCGACCCCATTAAGTCTGGTTTAGGGTCTAAGAAGAGGTTGGGGTTCAAATCTCGTCCAGATGTACTTAAAATAGGTTTAAAAAAGAGGATACATTTTCTCATACTCTCCTTCATCTCTATCATGTTATGGTAATTAATATCAATGCGTCACTCTTGCAATAGATTAAGACTGACGAGGACGGGGGTTACGGGTTCGAATCTCAGTCAGGTGTACTGAGGGTGATTTTTCCTAAATGGTTTTTCCCCTTCACGTAAATTTGGGAACACTTCCTCTACATTCAACCTTCCTCATTCCTAACATACTAGCGTAATAAATACATATACGTGTAACCCTAATTGGTAGTGAGGAGTTGTTAAAAATAGAATTAGGAAAAGTAATTAATTAATACTATATGGTTCAACATCTTAGTTTAGTTGGTAGCGTGTATGTCTATTGAGTAGAGGGTCCCGGGTTGTATTTCCAGCATAGCAAAAAAAATGTATCATTTGTGAAATATGAGTTTCCCCTTTCACAGTAATGTATTAACAACCGGGGGGAGGGGGGTTACTGGATATTGTTTCGGTTATAATTATAAATTAGCTTATATATTATATTTATATTTAGCAACCGCGTCTTACTACCCGTTCGGGTTATACGCTTTAAGTACTAATTACGCTAATGGATTATGAATTGGGAAGGTTGAATTAGAGGAAGTGAACCCGTATTTTCGTGGAGGGAAAGTGGAAAACCATTTAGGGAAAAACCACCCCCAGTTCACCCGACCGAGATTCGAACCTCGATCTCCCCGTCCTCAGCAGTCGAGCTAAACACGACTAGCGCGTTAGCCAACTACGCCACCGAGGTGGGTAATTAATTAGCTTATAAATCGTAAGTTGATATAATCCTTTGGTCCAGAAGGTACCTCAAATAAAATAAAACAGAAGTGTATAATTTATGTTTTGATAATGCACTGATAATGTACATCGAATGAAAATAAATAAAACCATTTGTAGTCAAAAATCCAGCCCCTTAATGAAACTACATATATTCATTCATTCCCTGTTTCTAGTTTTGTGGTACTGAATACTTTGCAAGCGTAGCTTAATAAAGGGGTTGAAAAGAAAATGGGGAGGGGTAGGGAGAAGGTTTCATAAAGGGGTTTGAAAAGAGAATGTGAGGTTGGGAGGAGGGAGGGTAGGTTCTCCTTCCAGCTACCCTGAGTAATCTGATAGTTGACATTCAAATTAAGCCATGTCAAGAGAGGGCCAACGCTGCGGAGAATCGTCGGCATGGGAACAGGAAAACAGACAAATGAAGGAGGTATTCCCCTTCAACCACTGTACACCTTTAAATGTGTGAGTGAAGCTGAGAACGAAGATACCTTCATTTGACTAGAAACCGCACTTAAGTTAGACCCCAGGTTTAAATTATGACTTTTCATAAGAATAGGGAAAGAAATTAAATGAAAAAAAATTCTTCACAGTTCACAGTGTTATGACTTTTTTTTTAACATTAAAAAAATAAACAGATGAAAACACTTTCGCTTTCAACTAAAATTCAAGGTGGAGCAAGACCATTTGTTTTGGAGGCTAAAGAAATGGTAATAAAAAGGCTCTGGTTCTGGGGGGTCGGGGGTGTACTTTTCTGTAATAAAAATGTAAATACTGTCTACTTAGTTATTGGCCACGAGTTTGATTTTTGGTGTGGCCAAAAATATGTATGGTTGGGTAAAATGTGGGTTTCCCCTTTTCACAGTTATTAATAGTATTCGTATTTATTTAAATATTTATAATATTATTATATTATTACAATTATAATTGATATTAAACCCACTTTTGTGGCCGCGTGGTCTAACGCTCTACTCTCGCAGTAGACTAGACTGCCGATGACGGGGTGATAAAGGTTCTAATCTCAGTTGGCTGTACTGAGGGAGTTTTTTTTTTACAAGATGGGTTTCCAACTTCCCTTCACGCAAATGTGGGTACAGCTTCTAATTATAACCTTCATCACCCTAGAATGATTAGCGTAAAAGTACTTAAGTGTATACCCCAAACGGGTAGTAGGGCACAGTGTTAAAATAAATCTTAGTATTGTAAATATTTAATTGTGTACACCTCATATTAATATATAGTCTGACTTATTATTATTATTATTATTATTCTTAGCACCGCGTCTTACTACCCGTTCGGGATACACGCACTTACACTAATGTGTAATGGTAGGGTTATTGTGAGATGAAATGAAGGACCTACAGTTTAACGTGGAATCCGAACTACGGTGGAGGCCTGGCATTCCTCACATACACAAGATGTCTTGTCAGAGGTGAAGGAAGGGTTTGGTAATCAGATAAATTTGTGCCGGGACCAAGGATTGAACCCCGGCCGCCAGAATAGAAGTCTGACACCTTACCCCTAGACCGCCAGGTCACCTATAGTCTTACTAAATAACAGCTCCATACATTAATTATTTTAACTTAACAATGGCACGTAAACTACATTAAATAGCGAGTTTAACCTCTTATATGCCGTGAACTATAATGATTTGAAATGATTGAATCCCTATTCATAGCTTAAGATTAATTAAGGCTCTAGCCCTGTCAAGTGCAAGTCTAAAACATATTTTGTGGGATGGAGGGCGGGAGGGTGAAAGACATGGCGTGGCTTTACAACCGACTAAAGTATCCTTCCGCACCAACAAGAACAGATGACTCGCGGAAAATATAAATGGCGCTTGCGGAAAAATTATACGTTTCGAAATGTCAATTTTCTTGAGAACCAGTGAATTTTTTTTGTGTGAATATTTTCAGTAACCCTTCTAAGATAATGTATCGATGTTTATTAGTTGTTAAATTTTCTTATTATTTGTTATGAAGCTGGCAGTTCTCTATTGAAAAATGTAAATTTTATCGATATTTGATAATTGATAAAATTATAGAGGAGGCGTGTATATAAAAACAATAACGTAATCAACAAGCTTCGTTTCTTTAACAACCCGTTTCCGAAAAGAAAATTGCAAAACAATAAAAATTCTTAAAGATAGCAGTTTATTCTCATGGCTGTGGATTTCAACCCCAAATGAAAAGAACCAATCGCCTTAATTACTTCTTAAAAATTTTCTACTAATTAAATATTGTCAAATGATCTCATCTAATGCCGCTATGCTCA
Source organism: Timema douglasi (assembly GCA_901482245.1). Lineage (NCBI taxonomy): Eukaryota > Metazoa > Arthropoda > Insecta > Phasmatodea > Timematidae > Timema > Timema douglasi. The sequence continues at coordinate 26,431 of CABEEJ010006312.1, forward strand.
TGACAGATATTCAACAACGTTGATATCACCATGTGGGAGAAAATGGAGAAATATTTGATTTATTAAAAAAAAAAAGTTTTGCTATTTAAACTGAAAAAAAACTGGCCTTTTTTTTGGGTTCCTTACATCCTCACCTTAAAATTAAAATGTAATTAAATTTTAAATCAGCTTTACCAGGCGCTATATCTATTTATTCTCATAGAATCGACAGCTATCCCTGACCAGTAGCCGAGGAAGATATCTGCCCAGAGATGAATAATTTACCCCCACACGGCCATTAATACATGTTTAATCAACCCCTAAATGAAGGGTAGAATTGCAGTAAAATCCTTTGCCAGTTCTTTAGGGGCTCATAAAAGGGAATCAAGGAAGATAAAAAAAGGTGTGTTTATTTTTGGGAAAGGGGGGGGGGGATTGTGTTTTACGGTTGTTTGTTTAGAGCTTCTAAAATAAACTGCGTAGAACTTTGCGGTAAAATGGAAGCTCTAAAGGAAAAACCCTTCTCAAACATGCTTACAAAATCCTCTTGGGCCTTTACTACCCTTCCACCCTACAATCCCATCCCCTTACCCCTTAGCTATTTTTGTCTAAGATTCAATTGGATGCTTAGCGAGTTATAAATTCTGAGAGTTTTTTTTTTTAGATACAAAATTAATCCAAACTTCCTTAGGTTAAAAGTGAGAATTAGTTTAATATTTGCATTTTTTTTTAAAGTTAATATAAATTAACTCACACGTAGCGGTGGAAACGCGGATAAAAGCGTCACACTCATTTGGTCTGTTTTTTCCTGTGGCAGGAATATTTTGGTTCGAATCTCAGGCGGAGGTAATGTACAATAATTGAGGAGGGATGTTTCGGATAGAATTTACATACATACAGTAGCCCCATGACTTCTTTGGTGCTGACTGACAGCTCACAGCTGACAGCCGACGGCTTTGAAAAGTTACCAGACCAAATTGTGTATCCCTACGCCGAACCATATGATCTGCAAAAAACATATGTTTAGCAGCTTTTACTTCTGACAGTCAAAATTTAGGTATATACCTAAATGTTGACTGTCAGAAGTCAGCTGTAAACTGTCAGTCAGCACCAAAGGAGCCATGGAGTTACTGTACCTAATCTCCACACTTCCCTATCCTTTCATTCACTCTTCGCTTCAACAACATCCATACACAGAGCCATACATGCTATTTTATTCTTAAAATGCTTAATGTTTCTCTTTTTCCACACATTCGTCTACAACATTTAAACACGTATTACATGGCCCACCCCTTTCTTTTGATCCACGCACTCTACCTTAATATATTCTCTTTGTACCTCGACCCACAATCATCCTCTCAACATGTCCAAACCAACGTAAGACACCTCTTTCACATAGGCCTATTGTATTCTCTTTTAAACCACACTCCTTCAGCACCCATTTATAACTGACTCTGACCATACGAGTTTTCCCACATACATTTCTTAGCTATCTCATTCCAACCTTATTCATCTTGCTCTTATGTTTCTACTGACAAACCCACTCTTCACATCCATAAAACAATGTTGGCGTTAACATAATTTTATATACTGCCATCTTTGCCTCTTTCAATACTACTTAATTCTTTACAATAGTCCACATACATCCAACTGCTCTTTTAGATCCGTTCATACGTCTGTATATTTCACCATATATTCTTCCATTTTTAACAGAACATTCTGCCAAGATACACGTAACCATTAATTTGTTATAAAAGTTTTCCGTTTATACCCTCGTTGTCATGGGGATCAGTGTGGAAAGCCATTTATGAAGGAATCGGTGACCTGGCAGTCTAGGAGTAAGGTGTCAGACTTCTGTGCTGGCGGCCGGGGTTCAATCGTCGGTCCCGACACAAATTTATCTGATTACCGAACCCTTCCTTCACCTCTGACAAGACATCTTGGGAATTTGAGGAATGCCAGGCCTCGTCCGTGGTTCGGATCCCACGTTAAACTGTAGGTCCTCCATTTCATCTCACAATCACCCTACCATTACACATTAGCGTAAGTGCGTAATAACCCGAACGGGTAGTAAGACGTGGTGCTAATAATAATAGTAATAATCTAACCCTGACCTCATGATATGTATGGCTGATTTGTATGACTTAGGATAATCAGGAGATTCCCGTTACTTAAGAGTGGTGTTTCTCAAAGAATGTTCCACAGTGGCCTCTCAAATGGTCCGCAGTAACCCAGTAAGTTTAGTAATATTAATTAATCAAAGATTGTTGATACCATATAAAATAAAAATTGGAAAGATTCATACTGTGCTGTATGTATTTCCACAATAGATATAATTCACATATAAAAGGAAGTCTTACAAACCTTAAGTCAATAAATCTGAACAATTATTTATCAATAATAACGACGTTTAAGAATGTTAAAAATAATCAAACAACCTTCTTAATAATTCTGTGTGATCATAATTTTATTTTTTAGTAAAAGTTGTCATTAAATTCCAGGAAACCCTTGACAAATATTCAACAACTGTGAATAAAATTACACTCTTTGTTTCTATTGGAGAAATGTTTTATTTATTTTGACCAAACAAAGTTTTGATATAAAAACTTTAAAATGTTCCCTACATTCCCACCTTAAATAATTTCTCAAATCAACCTCCACTCAAATTTGGGTACAATTATTCTTTATTCTACCTTCTTTAATCCTGCCACCCGCCTCGGTGGCGAAGTTGGCTAACGCGCTTGTCGTGTTGAGCTCGACTGCTGAGAACGGGGAGATCGAGGTTCGAATCTAGGTCGGGTGAACTGGGGATGGTTTTTCCTAAATGGTTTTCCACTCTCCCTCCACGAAAATGCGGGTTAACTTACTCTAATTCACCCTTACCAATTCCTAATCCATTATAGTAATTAGTACTTAAAGCATATAACCCGAACGGGTAGTAAGACGCGGTGCTAAATATTATTAAATATTATTCAATCCTGCCGTTAGGGTGAAAATTAAGGGCAAGCCCTACATGCAAAATGGGGGGAAAATAAAGAAAAAGTGGCGTTGAAACCCACAAAAAATATTCCTTTCTCTTTCTCTTAAACTCACACATACTCTTCCTTTCTATCTATCTCTCGATAATACACATACATTTTATCTTTCTCTTTCTCACACACATTCTCCCTTTCCGTTTCACACACACACACACACACACACTTCCTTTCACTCTCTTTAACACAAACACATTTTCCCTCTTTTTTCCTCATACACACATACACATTTTCCTTCTCTCTCTCCCCTCTCATACAAACATATACTCCCTTTTTCTCTTTCTCTATCTCTCTCTCTCTCTCTCTCTCACACACACACACACACAAACCCTCTCTCTCGACATCTTTCACTCGCACACACACTCTATTTTTCTCTCAAATATACTAATTATCTTACTTTCTCCTAAACTTTCTCTCTTTCTCTATTACACACAAACATATATATCTTGACTTTGAAAGTAAAAAAAAAGGAAGCTCATACGCCTTAAACTCGAGCCAATAAAGCTGGGTTAAGTTCATCCTTGCGGGATGAGCCTTCGTCCGACAGACAACATAAGGGTGGGTTGGGGGTTGGTGGGAAAAGGAGGGATGCCCTATTAAGAATAGACGAGTTTGTAGGTGTATGTGTGGAGGGGATGAAAGGTGGGATGGTGGATGTCGACTTTTTTTTTTTACTACCGCGCAATGCAGTCGCGTCGAAAGGACGCACCTCCCCTGTTAAATGTATAATCCGCTCCACTCCTTTCTTTTATTTATATTTTTTTTTGTTTTTCAAAGAAACATTTGCGCCCAGTGGATCGTGGGACGTGCGAAGAATACCAGAATCCACAGGTCAATAGGGGGATAGAGAGTGGGTTTAGGAGGTAGGAGAGGAGGGTGAATGTTAAGTCAACAGATTAACTTTATTATCACATTTATTTTGAGTTTATTTTTAAATCAGGCTTATTTTAAAGAGAATTTGAAAATACGTTCTAAAGATTCAAGCAAGAGGCGTTAATTTGAAGATAAGAAAATAAGACTTTTAAAGGTGACCTTGTGGTCTAGGGATAAGATGTCAGACTTCTATTCTGGGGTTCCGGGGTTCAATCCTCAGTCCCGGCACAGATTTATCTGATCACCAAACCTTTCCTTCACCTCTGACAAGACGTGTATTAATCACAGCTTGTGAATGTGTGGAATGCCAGGCCTCCACCGTGGTTCGGAATTCCAGTTAAACTGTTGGTCCTCCATTACATCTCACAATCACCCTACCATTACACATTAGCGTAAGTGCGTACAACACGAAAGGGTAGTAAGACGTGGTGATAATAATAATAATAATAATAACTTTTTACTAAGATATTGTCACCCCCATCCCGTGGACATTACTGCTGTCAGGATGGGTTGCGGGCAAGGATGGGGACAGATACGGGATATATGTGTATGGGTTCGTAATTTATAGATGGCTTTGGTTTTTAGGGTTTACTTTACTACTTTGCACTACTACAAAAAGTGATGTTACTAAGAAATTACTAAAAATATATAAAATACTTTATTTAGGATCTTGTAACAGAACGAAATATATCAAGAAATGCTTAGCCGATGGCTTGACTGACCCTCTAGGTGATAATATACGGTTAAGAACCCTGGTACCCGAGACTCGACGGTATTCCTCCAGCACAGGTACTCTATGATCCGACGCCCTAACCCACGCAGCCCAGGAAACAGGCAGTGAGACCCCCTTAGTACAGATTATATTTTGTCAGCCCTTTTAACTCGAAATAATAGAAATTATATATACTGCAACTTGGCCTGATTGCCAACAGGAATGCTGACACGATGTTTTGAATAATAATAATATTTAGCACAGCGTCTTACTGCCCGTTCGAGTTATACGCTTTAAGTACTAATTACGCTAGTGGATTAGGAATTGGAAAGGTTGAATTAAAGGAAGTGAACCCGCGTTTGCGGGGAGGGAGAGTGTAAAACCATTTAGGGAAAAACCACCCCCAGTTCACCCGACCGAGATTCGAACCTCGATCTCCCCGTCCTCAGCGGTTGAGCTCAACAACGACTAGCGCGTTAGCCAACTACGCCACCGAGGCGGGTATGTTTTGAATAGTCATCTGTTAGGTCCTATTGTTTACTCATTCATCAAAACACGTTGCTAAACCAGCTCTATCACTCGCAATTCATAACATTACAACGTTATAATAAACAAACACCTCAATTAATGTCATGGCGATTACAATATTGAGATTTATATGACTGTTTTATTATTAGGTTCTTTGTTCTAAGACAGGTAAATTCCTTTTGTCAGTGAACTTAGACCACCAATGTGATCCCTCGTCCTCTACTTCCTCCTTCAGCTCCCAGAATCTTCTTATTTCCTTCAAGTCATCTAACATTAGTTTGAATCCTCATTCTTTCTAAGCTCCTCTATTCCTCAACTTTTCCTTGTATGAAATCGTGCAGAATACATTTCCTCCTAAGGATGTGTCCGATAAAGTTTGCTTTGTGCCTAAGAATCACATCCAAAATGGTTATCTTCTAATTATAGGAGAGTAGAAGATAATTATATTAAATTAGATACACAAAATTATAAATATACATGAAATTACAAAAGGTAAAATAAATCGAGATTTAAAAGTAATTAGATTGATTTTAAGAATTAAAACATTGACATGGTTGATTTAAACTATTTTTTTATAAAAACAATAGTATAAAGTCAAAATATTAACGGAAAAACAATAAAATATGGATGAGTATTACAAACCCCCGAATAAAAAATATCTCAATAAAGAAAAACCTTTTTCGCTTTTTGAGGTTTGTATTATATTTGGAAGAAGGTACAGGAAAGGTTGATAGAAACATGTAAAAGGAACGAACAAAATATGTGTTTTTTTATAATGGGAAGACAAACACAGTTCATACTTTACATTACTATCATGGTTTATTTTGTTTCCTCTTTTAAGAAAATTGCGCTGTACATTTCATACTCCCTTCTGATGAGATCTGATAGAATGAAACCTAGGTCGGGGGATTGGGCGATAAGGATAGAGTTTCTTCAAGAGGCAGCCATTACCTCTTTGTCCAGTGGTAGCAATGTAAAGTGTGAACTGTGTTCTTCATTTTATTGTACAAGCCATATGGTGTTCGTTCCTTTTAAATGTTTATATAAATCTTTTCCAGTAGATTATTTCAAAATTTTATAAAAAAAAGTTTTGTAGGAAATATATTTATTTAATTTTTAAGATTTACAACGCACATCAGTATAAAATAATATATATATATATATATATATATATCAATGAACGTTACTAACCACTTCAGCTATGCGCATATGTACTAATTTTTCTAATGTGTTATAGTTAAGGAAGGTTGAATTTAGATGAAACGTACTAACATTTACGTGGGAGAGAGGAGTGGGGGGCGGGGGTAGGTTAGTGGAAAAAATTCAAGGAAAATTCACCCTCAGTAAGCCCAACCAGGATTTGAACCACGTTCTTACCATCATCGGTATTCCAGTCTATTGCGAAGGTGACGCCTTAAACAATTCGGTGACAGAAGCGGGTAGATATTTATCTTTAATTAAAAGACTACTATTTTTTGTTAATTTTTTTAAAATAATAATATATAACAGAGATAAGATATAATCTTATAAAACTCCTTTTTAAAATACATCTTTAATAGGAGGAATCAATAGGTAGAATAGTTACTAGATTTCTTTAATCATATTCATGTGTCTAGTCATGTGATTTGCTGTCACCTATGAACGATTATATTCTATTTCTTCCCCCCACCCCTTTCTTATCAACCCTTAGTTACACACCAGCTTCGGAGGTCAAATGGTCTATGGCGTCACTCTCACAGTAGACTAGACTTCCTAGGATAGGGATATTGAGGTTCAAATCTCGGTCTGGTGTACTAAGGTTTTT
>CABEEJ010006313.1:0-22570 GCA_901482245.1 Timema douglasi
AGGCAAACTATTCTGCAGTCATGTGTTGAGGTATACCATACCTCGCGGGCTCAGTGAGTCACGAGTTGCTACCTTTCAAATTCGACAGAGTGTACTTTAAATATAGATTCTTTCAGTTTAACAAGTACATTGTGATAGAAAAATTAACTAATTAAAAAAATTCATAGCTTAAATAATATTGACATTTATTCTACTGAATATATAAGTAGAGTTTGGTTAGACTAAAATGTATTGATACATGATAAAAAATTATTTTTTAGTCAAACAAAAATATATATTCTACCAGATATTTATTTGATAGAAAAAGCTTGTTTAACAAATAGGAAAAAACAATTTTCTGTATTATGTCAAGAATACATTGTTTTAAAACCGTTTTAACTTAGTAAATAATTAAAATTGTATTCATAATGCTAATACACCAAATTTAAAACTGACATATTTTTATGTCTGGAATGGTTAAGTCAATTTATATTTTAAGCAGATTGGTTAGCCTATTATGTTTTGGTCCTAGGAAAAATGTAAATGCAGTTATCAGTGCATGAGCTTAAGGAACAACTTTTGGGAAATTCTACACCATTGTTATGCACCGCCGCCCTTACTCTTCCCCGAAGAATAAGGCTGGCGCACAACAAACAATAAAATAAAAAATAAAAATAGCAATTGCAGAGGACTGTGAGAAAAATAAACAAAAGTAAACAAGGCCTATTTACTTATTTTCTCCACGAACTCACACCTCAATAATATTGATGTTCCTAACAGGAAAGGGGATGGCTAAAAGCAGGAAACCTGGATTAAGAAGAATATATGTCAATGCTAACAATTTGTAGTTTTATTGATAGTGAGAATAAACATGAACAGAGTATAAAAAAAAGCGATTAAGTTGTACAATTTGGAAATGCTTACAATTCATGAAGCTATTAGCATACGAACATAATATCGTAATTGAAACCAATGAACAATGAACTCCATAATCCCGCAAGGCCAATGAGTTAACCGACTACAATATTCCAATACAAAATCTGGCTATGCAGACAAAAATACTCCATACGAATGATAATAGAAGACTTTTGCCGTATGGGTCATTCAATTAAAAGGGGGTTCATAACAAAATACTTATAACTCTATATTTACAATACGAAACTTCCCACTGCCTGATGGGCATTTTCGATACAATCAATTATCCTCAGATATCTCTATTATATCTGCCGCTCTAGTAAATATATTTCTTACTAGAACAATAAACTCTGGCATAACAATCTTTTTGCGCAGGCGCGTCACACACTTTCCACACCCCACCTTGAGGTATAGAACACTTTACTAGTCCAATATTTCTCCTCGTTCAGTCGATCAATATTTTGGTAGAGGCAAGTTGTCTTTTTTTGCGTGTTGGAAACAGTAAGTTGGCGCAGCAACAGTGGGGGACTTTGGTGAGTTTTCTTGTGTTTAATTTTTTTTTGGAGCATATATCCCAAATAAATGCTACAGTTAGACAAGCACAAGGATCATTTCTTCTAGGATGTACTCAAGTAAAACATGTACACCACCGTCGTCAGGGCAAATATGAAGACCCTGGGCAAAGACGAGGACAAACTAGTGTACTTTACACGATCCCTGATGGTAAGGTCTCATATGTGCACGTATGGCAACCATGATGAGTGCAGACTATAACAGAAAAAAATAAAACGAGGTGATACTATGTTTAAAGTTAAATGTGGTGGCTTGCGACATTTCCAGTAAACCTTGGATGACAGAAACCAAGAAAAAATGCATGTTGATTCATTTCCAAGAAATGTGAGCCATTATTTCAGAGCGAAAACCACAAAAGAATACCTGAGTTCAGATCTAAATATTCACAAACTTTTTAATGCATTCAAAAAGAAGTACACTAAAAGTTATGTAAATTACAAATTTTACAAAAAAGTTTTCCATGGTGAATTTCCACATCTATCTATGAAAACACCTCGTGCAGACATATGTAGAATCTGTGATAGTTAGAATGTTTTGATAAATAGCTCTGCTCGTGCTGACAAAAAGGTAGAGGAAAAGAGGGATAGAGAACTGCATCATATAAAAACTGATGTAGCACTTGAACACTTGAAAGAGGATACTATAGAGGCTACTATGCCAGGTAGCGAGAAAACGACCCTCATAATGGATTCGCAGAAAGTTATTATTATACCCATGTTAGCACACTCTCATATGTACTACTGAAGGCAGCTTGGTTGTTTTAACGTTGGGATACATGTGGTCAATTAGAATGATAGTTAGGTGTATGGCATGTAGGCCAGTCGTGGAGAGGGGAAAACCCAATGGCATCATGTTTGTTGAAACCCCTAAACTCATTCGAGCTTATTAATGACAATCAATTATGTATTTGAAGTAATAACCACACGGGACGAAATAGGACTCACATGATTTTATTCTTATACTTGTATCTTGTTAGTATTGGCTTGTTTGTGGAGATTGAGAAAAAATTTGTCAGCTTTTTGGCCTGTGATAGAGATTTCGCATTGATTGAAAAAAGAAAGAAAGTCAGCAAATTCATTGTTAATGAACATGTCGTAGAGGTAATTGAAACTGCTACAAAAATTCAGCATTTTCAGGTTGTCAGAATGTTTGAAGATTCCTTTTTGGATTTTTATAAGTCTTCCAAGGACTGTTTAAATACAACAAAATTACAAATATACTAGGCTGTGTGGTTTAAGTAATCAAACAATATTCTTATAAAGTAATGGTGAAGAAAATTTTTGGTGATATTGAGAAATGAAGTAAGATACATATTTTGAAGAAAAACAATGGCCGACATTGAGTCATATGTTCTTCATGGACTGAAGATAGAAAGAGGAATTTCAGCAGGGAAAAAAATAAAATTGAAGAAGATGATGGAGTACATCGATGAAGAACTCCATGCTTTTTACAATGGCATTATTCAGGAGTAATTATTAACACTGGGATTTGTACTGTTTTGTTCACTAGTTATTTTGAATACTGGGATTATTGTTGTTTTGATTAGTAGCTACTAATATTTCTTGGGTTTTTGTTGTTTTCATTTCATATCAATGTTCTTATTTAAACTTTAATTGTGCTCATACCAATATTATTAAACTATTTATAATTCATTTGTTAATAAATATAATGGACTTACATCCTTTTGACGTATCATACCTTATGGACTTTAGCTCTTTCTTTTCACGTTACAATTATTTTTGTAAGGTGAAGTATGAATTTGTAGTTGGTACTATTAAAAATCTTTTCTAATAAGTAAAATAATGCAGTAAAATAAGAACTTTAGAGATAAAAGGTTTTTCCTAAATAATAAAATATTTGATTATCTCAAAATTAGATTTTAGGCACTTTCACTCTTATGACGTTTCGCTATACATTTATCAGCGTTTATTCTACCATATATCATAATTTTGTTGATAATTACGCCAAAATAATATTAATATCAGACCAGGGGGTGAATTGGATATACAATAATCCTCTAAAAGTTGTCGAAAAATATAAAGCTTATATTTTTTACTATTATTTTTAACACTGAGTATTACTTCCCCTTTGGTAAATACACCTATGGACTAGTTATGCTAATTTGTCATGGATGAGGAGGGTATAAGTTAGAGGAAGTGTACCAGCATTTGCTTTGAGGTAGAGTAGTAACCCATTTTGGAAAAACACCCTGAGAACACCCAACCTGTATCGAACCCCACTCTTCCCATCGCGTCTTTGGCAGACAAGTCTATGGCGAGAGTTACGCCTTAGAACGTGTGACCACCGAAGCGGGAAGGTCAAGTTGAAGTAATAATTTTATTTACATAGTAGCTGAAAAATTAGTTCTTGCCTACTATACTATTCACTAGCTCTGAAATATTGTTGTACTCAATTGGACCATTGGTTGAATAATATATAAAATAAGATTCTATTATAATTTCAAAACAAAGTTAGAAACGGAGAAAGTTTCACTCAAGTTCCGAGTTCTGACTCACCGGGGCAAAGGTAAGATGAAAAACACACTTACTCATTTATTATTCCATGTTGTATTTCAATAAAAGTAATTACAATCAATACAACAATATACTATGAAAAAACGGAAGCCTAGTTCACTCACTTTCTATAATAAGATATAAAAATATTTCTTAACAACGAAAGCGTTATAATGGTGTACAAAAAAAGTGTTTTTAAAGCTAACATGTAGTTTTTTTAAAATAAAGAACATTAAGGGGTTTTGGAATAATTTATAGTTCGACTTTACATATCCAAAACAACACGCTATATTATGTGAAATAAAATGTTATGTGGTATTAAGATAGACTATTAAATATTTCTTCTTTGTAATAGATAGTAAATTATATTAATGTGGTCGAGTATTATGTTTTGATTGTGTGGTATATTTATAACAATACGTGTTTATTATAACCTATGATTAAGATTTCAATCAAGTTTGTTACACATACATTTTTAGACCACGATCATTTACTATCCGATTTATTTTTATTTCCATATATTTTTAAAACAAATGTTTCCGACTTGGTAGCAAAACGGTAAAAAGATATTTCAAATGCAAGTTATGGAGTTTCCCAGCATTTTAGTACTCGTTGGGGCTATGGGCATACATTAATATATATCATTAGTTGATCAGACATTTGTAGCCGAGGATTTCCACAAGTCCATCACAGATTCTGTCTTAAAATAATATGAGTAGAGAATAACCCTGGGCACAGGATGATTCCTGGAGAGACCGTAGCCAGAGTATTAAAGTACAAAGCCAAAGGTCCTGGGTTTGAATTCCATTTACAGGTATAATTTTTCACTTTAAAGAACATTAATTAATATGATGGTGAAATATGGATTAGGAAGGTCGAAATTTATTGGAAATATACCCACATTTGCGTTAAGTACGATTTGAAACAATTAAATAATCAACTCATTCAAGACATCTCACTTGGAATTGAAGCCCAGCCTCCTGGTCACTGATAATCCTGTATAATATGAGAGTGACGCGTTAGAACAGCATTTTTAAACCTGTGTGCTGCAGCTCATTGGTTTGGCATGAAGGGCTAGAAGGTGTGGTGCGAAAATTTAGTGGAAATGCAAAAATAAGAAATAAAAATAAAATTGGACTAACAATAATACTGCTATTCTTCCAAACAAGATATCAGTACTCGTTATTTTAATGAAAATTTGCTCCTTTAAAAACTGATGTTGTGTTTTGACAATTTCCTCGCTTTATTCAGTGAGACGTGAGTTGAAAAAGGTCGGAAATCTCTGTAGTATACCATGCAACCACTGTAGCTAGTATTTTTGTTTGTTGTAGCATTTTAATAAATGTGTCGATTCTTAATTTCAAGCTCAACCACAAGTTTAGTTGCCGGTTGAATGTACTTGCTCTATATTATAGGATTAAATATATTTAAAATGTCATGTTTTTTAAAACGGGTGTAATCCTTTACTCCAAATGTAATAATATTGGAAAAAGTAATCATTGCTACGAAAATAATGCAAATTGATTAAATTAAACTGATTGAATGTATTAATATAATTTACATTTACATTTTTTATATTTTATTTTATTACATTTTAAAACAAACACATTTTGGACTAAAAATTTACTTTGCATTCATTTATTGTTGATTCGGAAAAACAAACTTACTAAATACCTTTTATTACCCAACCGGGATCTTCAAATTTAACTAAACAGTTCATTGATAAGAAATTTAGTACAGATGTACCCCTATTTGCGTGGAGAGAGAATGATAAAACGATTAGGAATAACCTTCCTCAGTACATCTGGCAGGTATTTAAGCCTCGGTCTACAAAGAACCAACAATCTAGATAAGATAAACCTACCGTTTAATCCACCAGATCACCAATGGTCTTGCTATAATCCACAAAATGTTGACACGAGATGAGAATTGACATAATATATCCTATTATCTAATTCCCATGTACCGCCGACTCGGCCGCATTTCTATACGTACTTTCCTCTTTGTAATTCCATCCTCTGGTTGCCCCTGGCAACGTCACGCATGGCATTAGCCATGTGGATAAAATGCTGGCACCAGTCGTTGCCACAACGACACACACAAAGATTCATTGTCCGAGGGAAACAATTAGTCTGCCTAATTTGGTTGGGGTGGTTGAGGGTAATATTCCAGTCTCCATCCCACCTAAGAAATGTATTAATCAAGTAAACAGAGAGCAGTTTTATCAAGCTTGGTTAAGCTATTGTTTATTTTCAATACTCGATTTACTAGTGGGTTCAGGTGAATGGTTATCAACCTCTATTTTGTCACCATTTTGGTTTAGGGATGGAAAAGGGGGACTGTTTAATTCAAAAATGTCTTCATTTGGTTGTTTTTTTTCCACAAAGTGGTTCACGCAAATTCTAGTATATTAAATTTAAACATGCATTTATCTAATATAATTTCCTTAATAATTTTATATAAAAAAAAATAATTGGTATTAATGATAAGATTCGGGTTTTAGTTAAGATTTTCAATTTTTTACAAAAATGATGTTCATTATAACGACTATAGAGAAATTGTTATTTGGCAATATACCCTTTTCTTTCAAAAATCTAAAAGCTTATTTTATATGTGAAAGCTTGTATTTTTAGTACAGCAATATAAACTAGTATATGTTGCCATAGTTGAGTTTATCAGCAAGAAGATAACTAAAAAAAATCCGGTTAGTTGAAAAAAAATATACAGCAATATAGTCTATGGTGCTATTCTCAGAGTATACTAGACTGCCTTTGAAGGGGAGATTGAGGTTCTAATCTTGGTCAGGTGATCTGATAGTAGATTTTCCGAAATGGTTTTATATTCTCCCTCTATACAAGTGCTTGTACACTTCCTCCAAATATAAGTTCCCTAATCACAAAATCATAAGAGTAATTATTTTATAACACAAACGCTGTGGTAAAAATATTTGATGAAATATAGAACATAATATGTTGACTATTATTGCCAAGTATAAATATAATTGTATTCTATTTCTCATTGGTATTTTTAATATGTTCTAATGATCCCGTTTAATTGAATTGATTTCTAGTGCATTTAAATTTAGGTTGTGTAAATTTTATTTAGTTTGACTGTACTGTTGCTGTTTTATTTCTGTACACATGCAAGCAGACTACGGTGAATAACATTCAGTTTGCTTTTTTACAGCCCTCGCAATAATTAAAGAAAAAAACTCGCATTGTAGTTGTGAAAAAGACGGTAATATGCTTCATTTGTAAATAAAATTGTTCTTCTGTTCTTTTTCTAGATGCGGTTTTACTTGTGTCCGTAAGAACTCAGCGGCTCCCGGGCACAATCTGAGTATGAAGTCTGATAATTAGTGTTTGTTTTTGCTTTTACTACACAGAGTTGTTAACTGTCAATTCGGGTTAATACGTGTGTGTGCCGATATGGCAAATTCATTATGATCTATAAATTAATTCAACTTTCAAGCATTTACTTTTTACGACAATTAAACAAAAATTATTTCTGTAATTTGTAAATAAAATTTATATTAAATAACATAATAAAATGTGTTTAAATTATAAGATATTTAAATCGCAGATTGCAGGTACGGGTTGAAGATACCGTATCACGACAAATGGCTTTCCCAATCGCGGGGTACTATAATAAAACCCTCTTGGAAAACTCGGGAAATTAAGAGGTGCTCACCAACGGCTGTTTAAAACATTCACGGAAAACTCAGGAAATCAAGAGGTGCTCACTGACGGCTCAATAAAACATTCTCGGAAAACTCGGGAAGTCAAGAGGTGCTCACTGACGGCTCGATAAAACATTCTCGGAAAACTCGGGAAATTAAGAGGGGCTAACCGACATATCAATAAAGCACTCGTGGAGAACACGGGATTCTAAGAGGTGCTCACCGACTAATTCAAGTGTGGCTGCAGCAGCGAAGCAGCTGTTAGACATACAGGAGTTCCTGTAGGTACTTCATCAACAATGCAGAATAGTAACAAAGCATTGAAGTAGCCAAAAATGCAGAATAGCAACAGAGCATTGAAGTAACCGATCAATGGATGTTGGAGAACCACTGAGGGACAGGTTGACTGAATAGTCGTAGATAATATGTTTTGAAACATGGTATTATTTTATTATTTAATCAATTAATGTTATTGATCATAGGAGTGAGGCAACAATTCAATGGATGTTGGAGAATCGTTGAGGAACAGATCAACAGAATATCCGTAGATAAACATATTTTGTTAAATTAAATTTTTTAGCAACTTATTTTTTCAATTAATTTCATCATTAATTTCAGAGAAGTAGCTGATTATTGGATGCTGGACCATTGCTGTAGGACAGATAAACAGAATAGGAGTGGATAGATAGTATTTTTGTGTCACATTTCAGTATTTTAATTAATTAATTACATTGTGGATAACAGCAAGGTAACTCATCAATAAATTTTGGACCATCACCGAGGGACAGATCAACAATAGAGACGCAGATACATATTTTTGTTTGTTACATTTAATTATTTTAAATAAATAATAGTTAATTAAAATTATTGTTAGTAAGGTAACACTTTCAAACCTATTATGAAATAAGTAGAAATAAAAAGGTGTTAGACCTAGACATTAATATACGTGAGAAATTCAACATTTCTAGTAGTTTATGATGTTTGAATCAGAAGATGATTTAATTGGGGAAGTGTGTAGTAGTGGGGAGGTCAAATTCCATTTTGTTCGGAAGACGAAAAACTCATGAACAAACCATATAATTAATAAGTATTAAGAGGAGAGTGATGAGGATCAGGAAAATGAAACGTATTAGAGGAGATTAAACAAATTAAAAGTGGAAAATGCAAACAGTAGAAACTTACATAAAGGGTTCAGCTCCAGGATATAACAGGTAGAAGAAGAGGAGTCAGGAAATGATAGTGGAAATCAGATATTAAATGAAATTAGCTCAAGCGGACATTCCAAATTAAAGTGATAGGGGAAGTAAAATTTCTATATTAAAAAAGACTAATGTAGACTTTGATGATATTAAAAGCGATTCTGATCCAGCTCAGGTATAAACGAATTTAATAGAGGAATGGAACAAAAAAAATGTAACAACTTATCATGAAAATAATGAGTCAGATGGAAGATATTAATAAAAAATTGGGAACTCAAATAGAAGATAATAAGAAATTTGGAACTTTAATAGAAAACCATAATAAATAATACAAATAATAATATCTAGCACCGCGTTTTACTACCCGTTCGGTTTATACGTTCTAAGTACTAATTACTCTAATGAATTAGGAATTGGGAATGTTGAATTAGAGGAAGTGAACACGCATTTGCTTGGAGGGAGATTGGAAAACTATTTAGGAAAAACCACCCCCAGTTCACCCGACCAAATTCGAACATCGATTTCCCCGTCCTCAGCAGTAGAGCTCAACACGACAAGTGCGTTAGCCAACTATGCCACTGAGGCGGGCATCCATAGTAAATAAATTGAAAACAATATTAAAGAATTAGGAATAAAACTAGAGTGTAAGCTTTATAACCTGGAAAGATCACATCAGGCACTTAATGTTAAGGTTAAGGAATTAGTTAGGTATTTGATCACTGTAAAAAAATTAAAAGGAGTTGGAACTAAAACAAGATAATTTAAGTACTTTTTTCTTAATTTAATTGAGGGAGTTGACAAAAATCAAATTAAAAGATAGAAGGATTAGAAAATAAATTTATAAATAAAGTCAAAATCACAGAAAATAAGGTAGAAAATATCGAGTTCAACATTGTTCACATAAAAAACATTGTCAAAATAGTTCAGTCTAACTTTGAACGCGAATTCGGTAAGATCAGTCTAGAACTGGAGGGGTAACTGGATGTAAATAGGGATTATATTACGTCACAAGTAGAAGAGGCGGTGACTCAAAAAGGCATAAGCATGGAGGAAAAGGTCAAAAAAGTAATAGATAGCTATGTGAAAAATCTTGAGAAGTTACAAAACAAACTTGAGGATTTATAATTTAAATTTCACGAGGTTAAAAATAAAGAGAAAGTTGATAGTCATGTTTGTCATAATAATATCTTATTTGGAGGAATTAGTGAGTAAATATTATTTTCAATTCCCAAATTCAAAGGGCCAAAAGGAAATATTTTGTCAATCCAATACATTAGTAAAGTGAAGCGTGCTTTGGAAGGGGAACGATTTAATGAAGCGAATAAGATTGCTAATTTGTTATCAGGATTAAAAGCGGAAGCGAGGTCCTGGGCGAATTTTGTAGAAGGAGAATGGGATACATTTATGCAGGAAAAAATTCTTTGTTGGGAACATTTTGGTCTCAGGTAAAACAAGATAGTTTGTTGCAGCAGACTTTCAATTGTTAATACAGTGTTCGAGGAGGAATTATGTGTGAATATTGTAACGTTAGTGGACTCCCTACCTTGTATTTCTCTATATTTTTCTAATTTTTGTGAATAGTTTCCAATTTATTTTCGTTTGAAATTAAGCACTTCAAAGTTCGGCCACCGCTTAACACGCGGTGTTGCTGGCCTGACAAATAATACTATTTACATCCATTCAATAAAATAAAAGTATGGAAGGAACTACGTGTAACATTGTTTTAAATAATATAAATAAGGAATTTTGACCTATTTAAAAACACTTACCTTTTATTAAACATATTAATTATCCTTCTAAGAAGTTTGTTGACTCTTCTTTTATTTATTTTCAATGTCGGTCATGATTTATTTCAACGCATGCCAGATCTGTCAAACAAGTGAATGGTGGGTCTCACGATTGTAAAATAAGTAAAAAGAGTAAACAAGGAAATATGTAAATAACTCCAAACTAAAGCGCTTTTCAATTTTGACAGATTAAAATAAATATTTCAACCCTTTTATAAAAACATTGTTTACATCAATTGGCATATATTTAATTATTTTTATTAAACCTGCATTGCATTTGATTTTTATCTCTAGTCCATAATGTATTAATTTTCTCTTTGGATTTGGAAAGAAAAATATAACGTTTTTAAATTTGATTCTTGGAATACTTTCTGGAGGAGATGAGGGTCTTCTTCCTAGGTGTTGGTCTAACATGGAGCAAAATCTGTGGAGCTCTTAATTTATTTTATTATTAAAGTGAATCAATGGGTGTAAAGTAAAGTGCAAGTAGTAAATGGAAAGCTAAGTGTATGTGCAAGAACTGGAGATTGTTTATTTTTTTTAAATTGTGGACGAGTTAGCATTTATAAAGGGAAACAAATTTCTCAAGTTGGTGTTGTTTCAGCATGGAATAATTCATTGGTGAGGTCAAGCCAACTCTTCAACGTTAATTTTTTTTTTTTTATCAAAAACCAGAATTCATATGGGAACTTTCAGAAAGACTAAATATATTCAGACATTTTATCTATTTCAGAGAATTAATTAACATTTTAATATATATATAAATAATAATTCAATTGGTTATTTTCTTTTTTTTCTCAACAATACTATTTTATTTGGTCAAATGATAATTATAACTATTTGGAAATCCATATGTAGGATTAGGATGTCGTAAAAAAAACACAATAATAAACCCACAAAAGTTCTAATAATTTTATCTTTTATCAATTTTTTTATTGCAGTCTAAATTACTACATTTTATATGAACAATCAATTTTTATTTAAATTGTTCATGTTTTATTTTAAGTATTCCTCAGTGGTCTCGAGTATTGAGAGTCGTTGTGCCACTGTCTGAATTAGCCGAGGTAAATGGTTTATTATTATTATTATTATTTTTCTCTTAGATCCTAGAAGTGGCGCCTGTGACGTTATTTGCCACCCTACTATGTATTTCCATATATTTTCTATTTTTGTGAATAATTTCCAATATATTTTCATGTGAAATTAAACACTTAAAAGTTTGGCCGCCGCTTAGAAGGCTGGTTGTCGGCCTGGAAAATAAAACTATTTACATCCATTTAATAAAGTAAAAGTATTGAAGGAACCACGTAAAATATTGTTTTAAATAATTTAAATAAGGAATTTTGATTTAAGAAAGAACACTTACCTTTTATTAAACATAATAATTATCCTTTTAAGAAGTTTGTTGACTTATTTATTTTGAACGTCAGCCATGATTGATTTTAACGCATGCGCAGATCTGTTAAACAAGTGAGTGGTGGGTCTCGTGCTTGTAAAAGAAGAAAAAATAGGAAACAAGGCTAGATGTAAATAACTCAAAACTAGCGCGCTTTTCAATATTGACAGATAGAAATAAACCTTTATAATTCTTTAAGAAAACATTGTTCACATTCATTGAGATATGTTTAAATATTTATATTAAATTTGCATTGTATTTGATTTTTATCCCTAGTCCATAGCCAACATTTTATCTTTTGTTTGATATATTAGTTTTCTTTTGGACTTGGAAGTAAAAATAGAACCTTTTAAAATTTGATTTTGGAAGACTTTCTAGAGGAGACTGAGTTCTTCTTCCTCGGTGTTGGTTTAGCATGGAGCTGAATCTGTGGAGCTCTTAATTTAATTTATTTTTATAGTGAATAAATGGTTGTAAAGTAATGTGTGAGTGGGAAAATGGAAAGCTAAGTATATGTGCAAGAACTAGACTGTTTATTTTTATTTAAATTGTGGAAGAATTAGCATTACCAAAGTGAAACAAATTTCTGAAACTGGTGTTTCCGCATGGGCTAGTTCATGGGCGAGGACAAGCCAACTCTTTAACTTTAAACTCGTATTTTTCTTTTCTTTTATCAAAAATCAGAATTAATGTAAGAACTTTCAGAAAGACTATCTAATTCAGAGAATTATTGAACATTTTATTTTATGTCTAAATATTAATTGTATGATTTTTTTATTCTCTTTTCCTTTTGTTTCATAAATATTATTTTATACTTTGGTAAATTAGAATAATAACTATCAGGAATTCCATAGGTATGATCGGGATGTGGTAAAAAAGGAAAATATAATAAAACAACAAAAGTTTCAACAATGGTATATTTTATACATTTTTTTATTGTAGTCTAAATTACTACATTTTGTTCAACAATTAATTTTTATTTTAAATTGTTCATGTTTTATTTAATGTTTCCACAGTGGTCTCGAGAGATTATTATGTTTTTCTCCTAGATCCTAGGAGTGGCACACAACAAAAAACACAATTTTTATACACCTTGATGTTAACTATTGTTATTATGTAAACATATTTAGAAGACACTTAAAGTATACTAGAACTAGTAATAGAGAAATAGAAAGAAAGTTTTTATATTTGTATTTAATAAACATATCACTATCCCAACAAATGCACATTTTTATTCATATTAACGTCATGTAAACAAGATTCGGAAGACACTGATTCTACTAGACACAGAAAACTATAATCTATATTTACATATTAGATATCACATTTTCTTAACAAATATAGAATAAAAGCAAATTATTTGAAATACCCGATACGGAAAGATAGGCTCATGGGCTATTTACTATATCATTTTCATCAAAATGTACATGTTGCTTTTATTGGTGCGAGTTTACAGGACCTCCAAGATATGGAGTGGGGGCTAAGTGCATTTGATGATAGATATCAAAGAACTAGAGAGTGGGATGTACAGGAACATGATTCAACACAGAATGGGAACTTATCTTCAAATGCAGAAAGAGATGCAGTAAGAGAATAAAAAGCAAATTATTCAAGTTTCCAAAATTTTAAGGATCAACAACACCCACAGGGACAAGGTAGAACATATTATCAATTTCAGAGAGAAAGCAGGACACCACCTTCATCACAAAACTGGGATAGAGGACAAGGAAATAGGTACAAGGGAAACCAATATAGTTGCCCACGATTCAACCATGGACAGTATAGGCAAAATGATCACAATCAGGGAAAGAAGGGATACAATCAGTATTATCATCCACCAAGGTACAGAGAACAAACCAGGGACTGAGGCAAGATTATGAAAGAGGTCAAGCGAGAACTGTAATGGCAGAGGTGCATCAGCCTAAACATTTTGATGATATTAAACCTTATTATGAGGAAGTTACAGATATAGAGGGAAAGAAGGAAATTAAGGCCAAAGTAAGAGTAGGTGTTATCTCCTCATAATGATAAAACTTTATATTGTGAACTTAATTTAGAGTATACATTTAACCAGAATATGGATCTTGTATATTTTGAATACTATTCCAATGTGAAGCTTCAGAAATATAGCGATTAACTTCAGATCTACCAACTTAATCTGGGATGTCAGAAATGTTATATTTTGTGTTTTGTCAAGAGTTTCATCCTGATTATGTGCAGTGTGATGTGTAGCTCTTTGTTTCCCTATGTTGTTACCATGTGAAAATAGTGTACATAAAATAAAGCTAGCTAAAGATTAAATTAATAATTTCTCTTTTATATCACTAGCCTATTTATTTATATCTATAAGAGTGATGATCTAAAACTTTTCTGCCATAGAAAATTTAATTCATAAAAGGAAGTGACAAATCAAGATGGACATTCTTAGGACTGTTAAGTGAGAAATTTCGAAGTAAATAATAAACATTTTAAATGTCATAAAATAATTGATGAACACCACCCACCTCAACCTGCTGTTGATCAATGTAACCAGTTTATAGGTTTTCTTTGTATTTTTTTTATATATAAGATATAGTTGTATTATAAGATGTGCAGAGTGTTAAATGTAAAATAGGCTAACCGAATTACTTCCTGATTCATTTTTCTTCTAAAAATAGTCCATAAAGTAGGGGAGTACTGTAATGGTTGTATTGAATGGATTTCTAGTGCATTTAAATTTAGGTTGTGTCAATTTATTTAGTCTGACTGTACTGTTGCTGTTAATTTTAACAGTTCTTTACACGGGTAGGCCCCATCCAAACAGTATCAAACTATGATGTTCAACACCCAGTTAATACATTTTTAAATGTAATCTTTGTACAATCCTGAGACATATCAACCCAAAACTGATTATGACAATTAATAAATAATTTCTAAGCAAATTTTAAACGTAGCTAAGAGAGATAATATATTAATTTATGAATCCATAAATGTTTTATGAAAATATATAAAATTAATAAAAGGTATCAAGTAGATTTGTATTAAAAATTAAATATGCGTGAAAAGTATCTATGAAACACTCTTGATTAATTTTATATCATAGAGAGTGTTTTCAATACATTAATTTTACTATAAGAACCTTTTTAACAATAATAAAAACATATTAAAACTAAAATATTTTACATTAAAAATTATCAGGCTCACCAACAGTGGTGAAATAGTTTATTATAAATATAGTTTTAATATTATTCGCTTAATATTTTAGTAAAATAAGAACTGATAATGATTTATATCTATTATGTATTTTATTCAAACAGAAAGTATTAAGGAAAACTACTTTTTGAAAAGGTTTTATAAAATGAAAGATGAATTAATTAATGATAGTGAAAAAGTTGGTGTTTACAAATTGAAGATTTGTTATGTAAAGGATTTCCCTTTCTCCTGATGATGTTCCGGTGTATGCAACCACTATTTGATGACTAGTTATGCGCATAACACGAATGGGTAGTTAGACGCGAATCTAATGATAAACTACTAGTTTATATGTAGTTATATAACATTCTTAAGGTCTTTATTAACTAAACACAGATAAAATGTGGTTGTATAGTTAAGATTCGGCCTTTAGGGCTGTGTGCACGAACTTGACTAATTGTTTGGTAAGTGGACACTATTGTAAGTTTACTTGTCATCATAGTGTAAAAGGTGGAGCGATAGAATGCTTGAGACCAGACTATCGGTACAGTAAGCATTCACTATACATTCTAGCATACATCCCTTAGTGTTTTACATAATACATAATGTCTTTATTTTAAAATTCAAAGACTGTGTAGTTAAGTTAAAATTACATGGTAATTTTTTGAAATAAATTTTTCCTGTACATATTTTCTATGCCTCGTAGATTGAGATCACCATTCATCAAATATAATTTTTATAGTTTGCACATTTACTATATGAAGATTAGTGATGTTTCTCAAAGTGTTTTATGGTGGGGGTAGGAGAGACAAGGTCCAAGGGTTGAGCAGAGTAATTTCCTATTAAAGAAAACTTTTCTATGAGGGAGGAAATATTTTTTACTCCCTTCACTCTCACGTTAAATCGTGTTATAGTAATTTTATGTAAACACATGTAACTAAAATGAAAAAAATTAAATGTCCTAGAATTTTGATATTATCAGACCTTTTTTACTAACTTAATTTTAAACTCAAAAATGACATTTTTAGATAACAGGCATATGTTTATTTTAGTATAAACCGATTTATTTTCCAAACCCTCTCTTGCCAAGAAGATGAATACACTAAAATGGAAAGTCTAGTATGTTGGCGTTGCTACAAATCTTGATAAATTAACAATCAACTCAATCATTGATGAGATTTGAAACCACACCTAAATCATATTCAGCCCTGATATAGTTTGCCAAGAGCTTACAAGAGCTGAAGGAAAGAGAGTGTCTCGAGCTGTACAGCCCTGATCTAGTTTGCCAAGAGCTTACAAGAGCTGAAGGAAAGAGAGTGTCTCGAGCTGTGCAGCCCTGATATAGTTAGACGAGTGTTTGCCGGTTTATCAGGAAGCAAAGTGTCCGAGTGTCCATAGCTGTGTGAAAGAAGTTCCTGAGATTGATCTCCGTGAACTTCAACCTCCCTCAATTGCATACCACCCTCCCCTACACCCGCCATAGCTCTACATACACAAACCCCCTCCATATCCCTCTCCACCCCTTACCATGTCCTTCCTGAAACAATAAACACTTCTCGACCAAAATATCTTCTTGACGCTCCTTGAATATAAAACCACGTTTAGAAATGGTTGGTCGGAATGAAACAATGTCGGACGTGGTAGTTAAACGGGGAAATGAGTAGAGCCTTGTTTCCTCTTTGACTACATCTCTGGACTAAAATAAATAAATATATATAGTTCAAAATATGCATTTTAAAATAGAAAAGTTTAAATAACATACCTTACAATTATTAAATTACAACAAAAAATGCAAATTCCTCGATGTTCACATAGTCTAAGGCGTCACTCTGGCAATAGACTAGACTGTCAAAAATAGGGGAGATTGGCTTTCTAATCCTGCGTGGGTGAACTGAGGTGGTATTCCTCTCTCCCCCCACGCAAATGTAAAATAATTTTCCCTAAATCCAACCTTCCTCATTGCTAACTTATTAGCGTAATACACACATTTGCGTATAGCTCAAATAGATACTAGCGGTGGTAAAAATAATAATTTAAATTATTCTAGTTACTGGTGGAAAACTTTATAAATATGTATATATGCATGTAGCTCTGAAATTATTATTCTATTCTTCATCCAAACAAATGCAAAATGATAATCTCGATTTATCTTACCATCTATTTTTAATTTAATAAATAAGCCCACTATCAACCTGAGCACATATTGGTCACGTTGAGGGTTGGGAAGAATTGTCCTGGTTAAGGAAAGTAATACCATTCTAACAAGTAGTACAAATAACAGCGTTAGTTAAGTTCTTTAGTGTCTAGTTAGTAAAATTGTCCTTATAAAATCGTCTATTTGTAGTGTTTGTTATAAGAGGGGTTTGGGGTAAAACATTATAACTTTCATAGATATAGATGGGATGTATTACATGCTTAAACTTATACGACATCCTGAATCTGTTTATGGAAATAAATAAAATCTCTATCAATATTATCTTGTCAACTAGAACCGACTGATTCACTATAAAAGTTACTTATGGTTCAAGAATTAATCTGCCAGAAATCACTACTAGCCATATTTTTTGTGAAATGAGGGTGACCATATTTTCTTAGTTACCTATTCATGTATTCATTTAGTATTAGTTCTTCCAATACCTTTTCTCAGTCTGTAGCGTAGAGCTCCGGGTTTGATTCCCGATGGGGATGAAAAAGTTGTAGTTGGTGAATTTCAGAACTCCCTTTTAAAGTGATAAATTATTGAACGGGTGCTGGGTGTTTTGTCTATTCTAGATTTAAGTTAGTTTATAAGTCATTGGCCTGATATAATCAGTCGATTCAGAAAGTCCTTTTTAAATACCCCAAATAAAATAAAAATAATAAAGAGTACTATTAGCTAATAGCTAAAGTAATAATACTGTGACGCAATTAAATTTTATGGAGTGTTAAGCTTAGTGTAGTATGACTACGACCGTAATAAAGCTATCATTTTCTGCAAATTATTAATAGTATAAATTTATCTTTTTCAGACGAAGTGGCACGATTTCTCTTCTACGGGAAGATGGAATGCAGGGAGGCAACTTAGTATAAACCAAAACATCGAATTAGGAAGAAATGAATCTTCGCCGAGATAGAAGAATATTATAACACGAGACAGATAAGATTGAAGATCGGGCTATATAAGGGTGTACATTACAAAAACATGGTCAACATTTATTATGAATATTAATTTAAAGAGCTTTTTGTTCCAAATTTATAGTAGCTGACAACGACAAAATAAAATAAATAGAATATTAAGTAATTATTTCTTTTGAACTATTAACCATGATTACATGATATAAATAATATAATCCATAAAATGAGATACAAATCATTGTTAGTGGTTGCAAAATTTGAAATGAAACGCATTTGTGTTTAGACGCTAATTAAACTCGTTAAAACGTAAACAACAGCTTAACATAAATAATAAAAAAGAGCCATCATTATATATAGATTATATTAATTGTAAATGGTTTTTATTTTGTTAAGTTTAAGTATACTCAGTTTAAATAACATACAGGATTATTTTCATCATTTGTCACTACAACAATAAGAGCTACAAACGGAACAGTTTAGTTTGTTGCTATAGTACTCATTATTTGCGTAGTGAATGAGGGCCTTTTCACACCGTAGCGCAAGTGTTGGTGGTGTGCACTGGTGAGACACAGCTCCGACAATTCCTTGACAAAATTTGGGTAAGATTTTAATAAGTATTAAAAATGGTCTCGGCCATTGTAAGGGATTAAAATATTTCCTTTAATTTCCAGACTGCATCCAATCGGCTACATATTTTAGTTACTTTAATGGTAATTTTGATAAAGCCACGATATAAATACTGACATTAAATAATTAGTCAAATTAAATCAATAATTATTATTTTTGTATTGTATGCTGTTTATAAATTGATTGAACAACCACTATAGTTAAAAAAAAATTTTTGAATCAAATTGATTAACATTAATTATTATTAGTATTATTTTTATTAAATATTTTAGAGAGTTGATGATTTAGAATATTTAGGAATAGTTTTAACTAGCGAAAACAATATTAGATTGAAAATAAAGAAAATAATATTATATTCGGGAATTAATTGTTACTACTAGGTCATCTAAGTTGTTGGCGTCTCGCTTGCTGTTAACAAATATAAAACACAGAATATATAAAAACATAATTTTAGTGGCTGTTCTTTATGTGTGCGAAACATGACCTCTTATCTTAAATGACGAAAATAATTTTAGGGTGTTTGAAAACAAGGTGCTTAGGAAGATATTTGGTCCAAAAATGGATGAAGATAGTGGGGAATAGAGGTGGTTACATAATAATGAGCTGCATACCCTGTACTCATCACCAAACATTGGTAGCCAATGGAGAAAGAACACTAGGAAGACCCAGACTCAGATGGGAGGATAACATTTGGATAGACCTGAGAGAGATGGGGTGTAATGAGATATACTGGATAGAATTGGCTTAAGATATGGATAGGTGGCCTACTTTTGTGAGTGAGATAATGAACTTTCGAGTTCCTAATGCCACAGAGTAAATAAATATTATTCTTTTTATTTAAACTATAAAGAGTTGAGTAATACAATATATATTATATCATCATTATTTACTTTAATTAAATACTACACATTTTATACTATTAAAGGTTAATAAATTGTGTATCTTATCAATTTTTTCATCTCCATATTTTTCATTAAAGTCAGATACAAACTTAAGTAAAATAGTCTCATGTATTACTATAAATATTAACACAACTTTGTGATGGACTTTTAATTTAAAGCAACTGACTCCCTACTGATGCTACATACCAAGTGTCCGAGGCTTGTGTCCTAGTGTGAACACTCCAAAGGAACTAATGTATTTTAAGACTAGACACAAGGGTCGAACACTTACGTCCCGATGTGAAAAGAACCTGAACAGC
The DNA here is from genome assembly GCA_901482245.1 of Timema douglasi. Taxonomy (NCBI): domain Eukaryota; kingdom Metazoa; phylum Arthropoda; class Insecta; order Phasmatodea; family Timematidae; genus Timema; species Timema douglasi. The sequence goes on from CABEEJ010006313.1 coordinate 20,155, forward strand.
AAGGTATGTGTTTCTTGGTTGAAGAGTTTAAGATAAAGAGAAGCAAGATTTCTGTTAAGTCCAGATACAAAACATTAGATAAATATTTATTCATCATCACAGGAATATTTAAATAAGACTACATCACTAAAACTGTTGGACTCAAATTTCAATATATCAAATAATATCATTACCCTTCTCAATATTTAATAAAATATGTTTAAATACCTATGGCAGCTTTGTAGATTTATTTTTATTGCTCTCAATAATTCAATATTTTATCAAACATCTCCACGTTAAATCACCTGTCAGGTAACCAAGTGATTGATGTGACACCTGCTATTCTTTCCAAATTGCCCAAACATATTTTCGAGATATTTTACCTTCGAGCGATATATGAACCAAATATTAATATTTATGTATGCTTACTTATTATTTATCTATCACAATTCGTTCATTTAAACTATAATATAATATGTATGTTTATGTAATATCATCTTTATTTCCAAATCCCCCTTGTTGAGCAAGTGGCGAGTGTCAAACTCATTTAGTCCAGTATGCGAGGGACCAGGAGTCTGGGACTCGTATCCCAGCAGGGTTTACTGAGGGTTTATTTTCCCAGTCAATCTATACTCAGTTTAAGGTGTATCATCTCTTAATTATAATTTCCTTATCACCATTACATTAGCGAGATTAATATAGATCCTTATAGCCCGAACAGGTGGGGCAATAAGACGAGAAAACAATATGATAAAGAAATTATTTCACTAGTATCTCTATAATTATTGCCTACTTCTTACCTCTGTACCAGCCTGTTAAATGAAACTAACTCCTCTGATTCCCTTCTTGAGTTTTACGAGAGAAATATACTAGTGTCGCGATTATCCGGTCTACAGGGGCGGCATTCCGGGATGGATACCAATAAACCCGGATAATACAGAATACTAATGTAAATAATTTTAGGTATAGGTTTTCACATAATATTTAACTTTGTTTTACTAGAATGTGCATATTTTCCGATTGCGATGTAATGTAGGAATACGGTAATTATAGGTGGACAGTAAAACTTAAACTAGAAAAGAATATTTAAAATCTTTACTATAAAATACTCTAGTTTGGAAATGGAACATATGCCACAATGCCAAAATCAGTGAAATTATAGTGAGTAATATTGATTAAATTATAATTTATGCTAAAGGCACAGCTACTTGCCTACCCCGTAAGGGAAAGGCGTAATTAGGTATGTCTGTCTGTCTGTATGTATGTATGTATGTATGTATGTATGTATGTATGTATGTATGTAACGATTTGTTTATTTTAAGATCCACTTTCTATCACCGAGAACTGGGCCGAATAATACGGAGAGCCGGATAGTCGCTACTCTAGTATATATATATATATAGTGCGTATAGCATATTTATTCCAACACAAAAAGTTAATATGAAAGTGTGTTACTCGATGGACAGAAACAATTATTATTATTAATATTATTAATTGCGTGAACCACATATATTGTATTAAATTATTTTAAATGCCCGTATATCATTCATATTTTGTAGTTTATAAAATAGATACTAAAGTACTTACTCAGATGTCAAATTTTCCATGACATAACTCATTATTCTGTGAATGGTTTGCACAAACGGTCACGTTACCAATGGCAAAACAAGCGACGAAAATTAGAAAATAGTTAATATAAGAAGGGGGGTTTGGGTGGGTAGGAGGGGACTGCCAACCGATTCAAATTGGCTCGGTTTGAAAATCAATTACTGAAGCAATTTACTGGGGGATGTAAATAGAGAAGGGGCTCAAACAAACACACACACAAAAAGAACCATTCGCATACAGGCCTAAATACATTACATCCCCCAAATTATTCCTGATGTTTTTCGAATGTTATCTCCTACAATGCAGGAGTACATTGGAGTAATTTGTAATTTTGGAGTGCTACCATCAATATGTAAATAATTAACTACTGGTACCGTCTCTTCCAAAAATATTATAACGTACAATTATTACTATTTTGACTATTGTTCTGGGCAAGTCATTTCCTGCTAATAAATATATAATTATAAATAAAAATGAATTTTAAATAAACAATATATAGCTTTACTTGACCATCTATAAAGTTTAATAATAAACATTTTTTTTGTTATACTTACTTCTGCGACCATTCAAACCGTAGTCTGTCCTTAACCTCACGCACAACCAACTTCCACCCCTGCCAGTTACTCGTCCCTGTCTGTTACTCGTCCTTGCCTCTTACACCCCTGCCAGTTACTCGTCCCTGTCTGTTACTCGTCCTTGCCTCTTACACCCCTGCCAGTTACTCGTCCCTGCCAGTTACTCGTCCCTGTCTGTTACTCGTCCTTGCCTCTTACACCCCTGCCAGTTACTCGTCCCTGTCTGTTACTCGTCCTTGCCTCTTACACCCCTG
>CABEEJ010006313.1:23838-40942 GCA_901482245.1 Timema douglasi
CTGTTACTCGTCCTTGCCTCTTACACCCCTGCCTGTTACTCGTCCTTGCCTCTTACACCCCTGCCTGTTACTCGTCCTTGCCTCTTACACCCCTGGCTGTTACTCGTCCTTGCCTCTTACACCCCTGGCTGTTACTCGTCCTTGCCTCTTACACCCCTGGCTGTTACTCGTCCTTGCCTCTTCCACCCCTGCCTGTTACTCGTCCTTGCCTCTTCCACCCCTGCCTGTTACTCGTCCTTGCCTCTTACACCCCTGGCTGTTACTCGTCCCTGCCTGTTACTCGTCCTTGCCTCTTCCACCCCTGCCTGTTACTCGTCCTTGCCTCTTACACCCCTGCCAGTTACTCGTCCTTGCCTCTTACACACCTAAGCTATTCAGGTCCTTCCTTAAACATCTCTCCAACAGTTTATTGGTGTTCCTAATGTTTTCTTACCTCCAGATCTTCCTTCACTGACATTCTTTATCAGGCTATTTCCTCTTCTTCGGACATGACCAATCCATGCTAGTCTTCTGTTCCTAATGACCGATGTTACCATTCTCTGATCTCTCTATTCATTTTCTTCTTTTATTGGTCCAAGTTGTTATATTAAATTAAAAACAATAGTAAACCAATATTTGGTTGTTAACCGTATCAATGGGACCACGGACCAAATGGCCGGTTCCTTTAATCCAACTTCCGGGTATTTGGAGGGGGATGATGTCAATATTATTAATTCTGGCCAGGGGCAATGAGTTATCTCTTCCTGAATGGTATTTCACTCTTCCTCCGCGTGAATGTGGCTACATTTTCTCTAAATACTACATCACTCATTTTTATCTCATTAGCGTGGTTACAGTTTAAATATTTTAAATGAATATTAAAGCACGGAAATTTTTGTTTTATAAATTGTGTTGTAATTTACAAAGGAATTCGTTTGAAAAAATTAAATTTAATTTGAAAAAATCTATTTGATTTAATTCAATGTATGTTACATTCAAAGATTAAAATTTCAAGTTTTAAATTATTTAATTTTCAAGAGATCAGAGTTCAAATCCAACTGGCTTCACCGTAGTAATTTCTAAATTTCTACCCCGAACAATTGCACTATAACATTTCTAACTTTCCTGAGCAGGAATTGTTTAGATTATAGTTTTGAAAATTTCAATTTATAATATAACAATTATGAAGAAATTATTTTTATATTAATATTGGATATATTTATGAGATTTTTATAATTTGTCAAAAAACCGGGAATCCGAGATCATAAATAGTATAATGATCGTAAAAATAAATAACATTAATTAGACCCACACACGTTATCTAGCAATAAAACCAGTTATTCTCAATTGATTAAATTTCTATGGAGAGTGGTATTTCGAGGTTCTAGTCCAGGATAGTGTAAAGGTGTATTTTTTATAAATACGTATCCATTCTACCTTCACGATATTTTTTTATCTGAGTTAAATCTCATACACAAATAATTAATGTAAATAGGCGGATAAATTGTAATACATAATTCAGTTAATAAAATATTTGACTTGAATTAAATCAATTGTATATTAATCAGTATTGACAAAGGATATAAATTTTGTTTACATATAAATTAAATAACTTCAATGAAAATACACATTTAGGTTGGAAACCACTGTATTTATGGCATGGTTCAAGGTATGGAAGAGACCATATTTGAATGAATCTACATTCTTTGAAAAATGAGACCCGGACACGGGAATTGAACCCAGGACTTTTGCCTTATAAATTCTGTACCCCTGAACTATCCAGGACTAGTCCTCTGCTCAGGGTGGCTCTTCACATTAAGTTTAAAACAGCATCTGTGAGGGACTTGTGAAATTGTTAGCTAAAAATAAGCTCTTAATAGTTTCGGGAGTAATCAAATAATATAGCCATCTGCGACACAGAGAGTTTGCTCAAAAACTTTATGCATTCAAATATATAAGTTTTATACCATGATTTATTTAAAACAAATTATTAGTGATATTTAGTTAAAAGTGAACTAAATATTAGGTACAAAAATTTAATTTTATAGGACTCGTTTGTAAATAAACTTATAATTTTATTAAAATTAACTACATAATAAAATAATAAAGTATCAACTGAAAGAATATTAAACCTACATAAATTAAGAAGGGTTTGTTTTTAAATCGATGTTTTTATTGTCATTACATATTATAGCTATTTTATTTATTTGATGAAAATTCAAACTATTTAAGAATACATTTGTACTTAAACTTAGTTTGGCATGGAATTTTTCCACCTTTAATTGCATTAATTATTTATATCTTCTAAATATTTTTAAATATTTACGGTTGTTTCATATTTATAAATGAATAAAGATATTTTTTTAAATATCTTGTTATTAAACTAATTCCTATGATTAAAAAAATAAAGTTACTTTAGTAAAAGTTCATCAAACATTATAATTACTCTAAAATTACTAAGGGAACATAACTATTTAATATCGAGTATATTATAAATATTCAAGGGAATATTGTAAAATTTTACTTAAGTCTATCTAAAGTTAGAATTTAAAATGGCTGGACCAATAAAGAGCTATATAAAATTTAAACAGTAATTGCTTATATGTAAGTAACTTTTAAAACTCATCTAACTACTCATAATATTGATTTATATTTCAAGTAGTAGTAAATAGAGTTTATTTGATTGAAATATACTATTTTTAAGACAACAGGGACTTATGGAGGATTAATTTATTAGTAATGAAAATATAACCTTGGTTTTGTTCGAAAATCATTTGAAAAAACTGAATGATGTGAAACATGCAAGAATAATATAATAAAGTAATCCAATTTAATAGCACATTTAAAATAAGTTTCAACTTATTTGAAATAATAAACTATCGCAAACGTTACCAAAAATACTTATGTACTATTAAAGTTTAAGGAAATTTTCATAAATATATAATGGGTGTAAAATTAAAATTAATAATTTCACGATTATAAGTAATAAAATGTCTGTATTTACCTTCTACATTTGTAAAGAGATTTAACGTTTATTAAAATATATTTTATATATAAATTTTTTTTCTTACTCTATATAGTTTTTGATTAGGTCTAAACTAGTTTAAAAATTCATGAGCTAGAAATAATTGGTACAGTTATCATCTTCATTTTGGCCTAACCTGCACGGCTGTTTGATTTTACAGTTTCCGTTACATTATTTAGACAATATAAGTTAAAATCAGTCAAATATGAGTATGGTTGTCCATATGCGTATAGGTTTTATAAATAAGTGAAATAAATGTGCAATTCATTTTGTGAGATATCAGGTCTGACTTGAATTACATAATAAGTTACTACATATATATCTATCTATTTCTAACTAACAGATGCACTTTGTAAAATGACCGAGTATATGAGCATACGACCTACACACTGGTTTAATATATTTACAGAAACTTTAATATTACAAACCCCCACTAAAATTATATATTTACTTAAATTATATAAGAACAAACGCGTTTACAAATAATACATATTGTCTCGGTTAGCACTATCAGAGACATAACAAGGAATATGTTCTAGTTCAAGGTTGGTAGACACATAAAATATGTTTAGGTTCAAGGTTGATATACACCTAGAAACCAGGGAATACATGGAAATCCGTGGAATACTGTCTAAAAGGGAAAAGTCAGGAATAAGCCAGGGAAATTTAGATGGTCACAGGTCTTGAAAAACAATTTTGGTAATAATTTTGTAAATGATTTGAAATATTAGATGTGTCTCTGGTTCGTGCCATTTTTAGAAAATTATTAATATATATATTTTTAATGATCCAAATTTGACCATCTAAAAATGGAATGGCCCATCGATCATAACAATAAAATTTATATTATATTTTATTTATTGGTTAAGATCCATCCAAACATTATTACAGAGTGGGTTAGTTTAAAAATAGAAGAAATCATCTATATTTTTAAAAGGCTTCATCAAAAACAGATTTCTTTGTTAGGATCACTTTTATACAAATAACCTATTTCGGGAGAATGGTGGTGCGGGTGGTGTTAATGCTCTGGATCTTGGCCATTTGACCTTGTCTTACCTCTACTTTCCTGGCGAATGGAGGAACTCATACCTGAGGTGAAGACACCATTAGGGGGAAATCCATTACCTCCAGATGGTGGGATGATACGTTAGAGGGATGATGGTGGAAAGCAGAGGGAACCTACAACTTAACGTGGGCTCCAAACCACGGTGAGGACCTGGCATTCTACACATTCCCAAAACGTGAAAGCACACACTTCTCTCGAGGTGAAGGAAGGGGTTGGTAATCAGTTGAGTCTATACAGGGATCGGGGGTTGAACCCTGGACTCCTAACACATATATCTGACACCTTACCTAGGGACCGCCATATCCACTTTACTTCCGCAGTACTGTGTAGAATATTTTATGTGTACAAATTTGTATACAAAAACGCTATTCTTTTTATTTGGAAATATGGGAAATTCATTTTTTTACAAAGCGTTATTGGCGTTTCGTTGGTGAATAAGTTGCTTGCAAGGGTAAAGTTCTCAACCATACATATCATGTTATTTCAATCAGTCAGTAACGAGATAGTAAAACTTATCAAAGTAGTATCCCAAATATATTATATATTCCTCTATATCCTCGTTTACTCACTCAGAACATGTCTCACCGAATGAAATGCACACGGACAATAGTAGATGAAGGAAACTTTTGATCTAAGGGTCTATTTAGTGGGAAAATGAGATGTTTTGAAGAAAGATTGAATCCTGAAATATATCTGCTATCTTAAAATATGCCTCAAGTCAAAGTGGTTTTGAAACTTATCAACATGTTCACAAATAATTAAAAAACAAACATTTTAAATTTTATAATTAAGAAATCATAAAATTGTGATATGGGCTTGTTTTATTTTTTCTGTTGATTCCCGCAAAATGTCGCAGACCTGATATTAAGGTAAAAGTTGAGAAACAGGGATTAGTCTTCATTGAACAAGTTAATTAATTTTCAAAAAGTTCAAGTTAAAAAGTATCAGTTTTTGTAAAATGGTTTAGGTGGTTTTGGAATCTACAATATTTTAATAAATGCCAGAATTTGTGTGGATTTACCTGTATATAGTCGGTAGGTATACTTAGCGTAGTCTTGTTTACATTTTAAAGTAGAAGTAAAATACTTTCCAAGTATCAAAAGAAATGGATAATTTGGAAAAATAAAGCCTGTTAGGAGTTAATTTAGAGTTGTTATAATTTAAAGTAAATATTATTATTATTAAAGATTTTAATCCAAGATGTGCAGTAATCACACGTTGTCCAACTAAGAATTAATAATAGAACATTTAAATAAGGCTTAATATATAGATACATATACTATATTAAAATGAAAATTTTATAATTGTAAACTATGTATAATATAATGCTAAAAATTTAAAAACCTTATAGTACATCGTGTGCTGAATTAGTAGTCCCGAATGTTCTATGCGTGGTATTTAAAATAAGATTAGTAGAGGGGTGATTGCTTAAGGGCACATTTTAATGATTGTTGTAATCTAAAAATTGCGCTACCTGGTGCATATCAATTAAATAAATGAGAATAAAATATATAGGGGTGGTAAATATTTGAAACAGTAAAAACAAAGATATAAAAGAACACATTTTTGTCAATTATTTGCTGTAAATATTTAATGTTAAGATATGCTTATTATTGTTGTTGCAAAAAAAAAAAGATAATTTGCTACATATGTGTCTAATGTTAATAGTAAATTTTAAATTTATATTATTTGAATTAAATATAATTTCATCAACAACTAAAATAGATGTTACAAATTAAAAAAGGCTAATAAGAAATTAATAAATTAAAACTGTTTTCTTATTGAATAGTTTATTTCATAGCATAAAATAGCACTTAAACTACACTTTAAGCCAATTTAGAATAAATTATTTCAAAATTTTCTTCCAAAGATTTAAAGTAATTAAAATGTATTTTATTTATATCAAACAAATATAAAGCTGTACATGCAGAATGTAAAGACTTTGTATTTTTATTTATGTGGTAGTAATATTAAAAATTCATCATGCTTCGTAAGGAGCATAGTAATTTAAACATTTTGCACATACATAACAGTATAAAACTGGGTTTTCGTGGTTGTCTCATTTAACCATTTATAGATACTATCAAAAACCATTCTTGTAAATTTATTTCCTAGATACATTTAGCCTTTTAATTTTATAATTTGTTGATATGATTTTACTAGTTAACTATAAAGAGATTCTCTTAAATACATTTTCTCAAATTAATATCAACTATTTAGTGTTCAATATAAAAAAAATGTAAACTCTAAAATTATTAATATCATGGATTCTTTTATCCAATTTTAAGTATAACATGTTTATAAATTGTAAAATTGTATACACTTATTTAACTGAGGATTACTTAAAAAAAAAAGTAATAAGAAACTCCACATGACCAATGTTATCCCTTTGAAACTCTTTATGTAATATCCTGTTGTAAGAAATTTGAAAATATGATTATTTATTTACTATTCTATAAGTGCAAGTGTAGTGTCTGTGGCAATATATTAAATACTTATGTTATTATTTTAAAGTATTAATAGAGATTTCGAAAAACTATGTGTATCCAAACGGATAAATCTAACGCACGCTTTCGTCATCTATGCTTCTAGGGTAAATATGCAGTCGAAAGCAAACTGGCATTTCAAACTAAGAAATGTAATCTGTTACTAATATTCCTAAAATAATAAATATATAATTTATAAAACAGCAGGGACGTACATGAAAGCATCAAGCCATGGCTTATACAAGACTGAGTATACACTAATACAAACCATTAAATTATCAAGTTTTTAAAAAAACTAGTAAGATTATTTCTAAATTTTTAACTGACCGACCAATACTTAAATAAAATGAAGCTAGCCTATAGTTTGCTTTTGACGAATCTTTGTAGAACATCTTTCTTAGAAATAGAACAAATCACGGACACCAAATGAAACGTGGACAATGACCACAGGTAGGTAAATACATAAAGTGTGATGTTTTCAAGTTGAATGTTCAGATAAACGGTGTATTTTTTAAGAGAAATTTTTAAAATGTTTTCCAAATAATAACTCACATAAATGCATCTTAACAAAATGTTTTCACAATGGTTTTAATACCATCCGCACCTATTTTGTTTGATCTATTTACATGTGTTAATTGTAATGTTGTACACGAAAATGTGTTTGTGTTATATGTGAAAAAAATAATTTTTTGAAAGGATGAAAATAAAGTATTATATATTTAATCAAACGTTAATTATAGTTTTATTTATCGTTAATCTCTACATTGGCGCTATAAAACTGTCGTCAACGCTTGTCTTAATATCCTTTCAAAGGAAGGTGTCTTCATTAGAATGTAGGAGGGTGTAACTTCCCCTGGTATTATTCCATGACGTGTTGTGGTTTACACGTACTTATGTATTTCCAGTACGGGAATGGAATTATGTCAATGCGTCACAGTAGTGACGTAATCAATTGTTTACAGTATTAATATAAATAGTCCTTTGATTCGTTTTGCAAGCCCATATGTGTTGGAATAAACCCATGAAATTAATGTTATTTTCTCCGAATAACATTGTACTCAATTCATGATGTACCGGTACTGTCATAATAACATGCTTACCCCAAAAGACTTGTTCATCTTGTTCAAATATAACATTGTTTTGTAGTTTTACAAAATTTTAATTGTAACAACCCCTATAATCTACAATTATTTTATTGATTATAGGCCTAGTGGCCCAATAAATCTAGTCCCATGTGCATTGATATTTTGAGCTTGGGTTGATATGAACTCGCCACAGAACACTTATACATATTCCCACTTTTTCACTAGCTCTCCCACATAATTTTCCGTTAAAGATAATTTTGATTTTCACTTCCTCTTGATATAGTAACTTCTTAAGGTTTATTTTTATTTTTAGTAGTCATACAATTAAACTTTAAGCGCAAAGGAAACCACTCACCACTTACATAAAGTACAAGTACAAGATGGCTGCCCTACGTGGGAATGGACGAGGCCATCTCTCCACGGACTGCGTTGTTCCGATCCTGATGGTAAAAGAAACGTCGTTGACCGAGAAGACTGTAAACCTCCCATTCCGCACTGGGGTGAGCGAAGCGTCAGGTGACGTCAGTTCACGGCCCTCCATTACATACAGGGTCACTAACGCACACGTTTCAAGTAGCCCCAGATTTTGTTCCATTAAACAGATTCTGCTGAAAACCTATTCTTTGGCATGTAATAGCACAATTACGTGAAATGTAATCACAACAAAACCTGCATTTGTAAACCAAAATTACTGGTATTAAGCCTGGATTCAAGATAAAACAAAAATTCCATGTCTGTAACGTAATAGTCCATACCTTGATTTTTCTCAGTGTGACTTGAAAGAAAGAAGAACATTCTGGAAGCTGAAAGAGGAGGCAGAGGACAGAGAGCACTGGCGGTCTAGGATTACTGACAAGAGGAATGGACCGGTCAAGAAACAAAACCCATAATAATAATAATAATAATACACAAACACATATGTGAATATACATATACATATATGTATAGTTGTTATATACACAGGTTGAGGCATTTAAGTTGAGACACCAGAATATCTCGAAAACAAAACATTTTAGAAAATATTATTTAGAAATAATTTTTTTAGGGGAGAAAGAGCAGCAAATTGGTTATTTTTTATTTAATCGACATCTCCAAATTTATTTCAAGGTCAACTTAGTTTTTTTAAAAGAAAAAACTAACAGCATTCTATTTTACACAAATTAACAAAATTTTGCCTCAATTTTTTAAATTTTATTTGATCTCAATTTTAAAAAAATTTTAACTTTTAAAATTGTATAGCAAAGTTATTCAATAAATGTTATTACACTATGTTATTCTTTATTTCGTAAATTCCATAATATTTATAAAATTACTTTAATAAATGTTCAAAATCACTCATCACGGCTCAGATTTTTTTTATGAGTTAATCTTATAAACAAAAAGTTTTAACAGCTTACCAACGCTCTGCAGAAAGCATGAAAGAGCACATTTGAAATGTTTAAAGAAATGTTGATAAATACTTTAATACGTGTTCCTCAATCTCTTATAAAGCTAATTGAAAAGTTCATTGGGGTTATTAGTCATTATTTTGAAGAATTAATAAAGTAATTTAAAAAAATATTGACTTTAAAGTCATAAGGAAAACATAATGTAATGAATAATCTTGAATAAAAGTTTATAATATAAGTTTCAATAACCTAAAAGTTCATATCAAATAAAAATAAATTCAGGAAACCGTTATTTGTTTTATTGTGTAGAGTAAGATTCTGTTAATAAATTTAGAGGTCTTCATTAAAAAAAACAATGTTGACCTTGAAACAACCTTGGAAACGTTCGCGAAATAAATAAATGGCACGGAACTCCTCACGAACTTTCTCTTTCTATTGTTTAAAAATTGAGATAATTAATCAAAACTCGTAAAGTATGTGAAACGAAATAATATACACTAGCAAACCCGAGTAAAAATTCTGTTATACTTAAGTTAAACATTTTTTAACTCTCAGACATAGTTATTACAATTATTTTTTTTAAAGAATTAACGTCCTCACTTGTATATTTGACCAAAAACGAAAGAGAGCTATACTATTATTATTATTATTATTAGCACCGCGTCTTACTACCCGTTCGGGTTATACGCACTTACGCTAATGTGTAATGGTAGGGTGACTGTGAGATGAAGTGGAGGACCTACAGTTTAACGTGGAATCCGAACCACGATGGAGACCTGGCATTCCTCACATTCACAAGATGTCTTGACAGAGGTGAAGGAAGGGTTTGGTAATCAGATAGATCTGTGCCGGGACCGAGGATTGAACCCCGGCCGCCAGCACAGAAGTCTGACACCTTACCCCTAGAACACCAGGTCACCGACGAGAGAGCTATACTGTTTCCACAAAGGCCGATAGTTGGTTATTAAACTTTGAATTCAGGTTAAAATTTTCACCATTATATTAGGGGTTACACATTTGATTGTAATTGCATTTTTGGTTAAATGCCACATCTATACGTTTAGAAAAAATAGTTAATATTGAATATTGAGTATATAATGGTAGGAAGGGATCCATACTGTACAAACATTTCCTCTAAGTGTTTAAAGGAAAATAATATAAACTTGACCCGCCTCGGTGGCGTAGTTGACTATCGCGCTTGTCATGTTAAGCCCGACTACTGAGGATGGGGAGATCGGGGTTCGAATATCGGTCGGGTGAACTGGGGGTGGTTTTTCCTAAACTGTTTTCCACTCTCCCTCCACGCAAATGCGGGTTCACTTCCTCTAATTCAACCTACCCAATTCTTAATCCATTAGAGTAATTAGTACTTAAGGCGTATAACCCGAACGGGTAGTAAGACGTTGTGCTAAATATTAAATTAAATATAAACTTTTTTAAAAACCTACTTATCAACTAACTGTGGAATAGAGATTTATTGCGTTAAAGACTAAGTAGTATTTCTTTACAATTAAAGCTCACAAAATTGTATTAATAAATTTGAAATATGTGAAAAACTATTGGTTTTTAAAATATACATTCCAAATAAAATTTGTTTCTTTTTAATAGTACTACAATTTTACATTGATAATTAATTTAGTATTTCAAATAACTGCGTAGATACGTAAATTTCCGCTTCTATAGAGTACTTTAAGAGTAATTTTCATGGCAAAATGAAAATATTTATTTGTTTTATAATCTTAATAAACGTCTAGACACGAGAATTAATTAAATCGTTTGATCCGATTTTTTCAAAAAATTGAGTTATAGTAAACTATTCTTAATTTTAGGGTTAGACAGACACAAAGGCAGACGGAATTGCAATAAACAACTTTTTAGGGTTTGGGAAATCATGAAACGACGACATCCATCAACATATCAGGTTGGATTTTTTAGGGTTTAGGGGGGCATGAAACGACGACATCCACCAACATATCGGGTTGGATTTTTTAGGGTTTAGGGGGGCATGAAACGACGACATCCACTAACATATCGGGTTAGATTTTTTAGGGTTTGGGGGTCATAAACGACGACATCCATCAACATATTGGGTTGGATTTTTTAGGGTTTGGGAGGTCATGAAACGACGACATCCATCAACATATCGGGTTGGTTTTTTTAGGGTCTGGGAGGTCATGAAACGACGACATCCATCAACATATTGGGTTGGATTTTTTAGGGTTTGGGAGGTCATAAAACGACGACATCCATCAAAATATTGGGTTGGATTTTTTAGGGTTTAGGGGGGCATGAAACGACGACATCCATCAACATATTGGGTTGGATTTTTTAGGGTTTGGGGGTCATGAAACGACGACATCCATCAACATATTGGGTTGGATTTTTTAGTGTTTAGGGGGACATGAAACGACGACATCCATCAACATATTGGGTTGGATTTTTTAGGGTTTAGGGGGGCATGAAACGACGACATCCATCAACATATTGGGTTGGATTTTTTAGTGTTTAGGGGGACATGAAACGACGACATCCATCAACATACCGGGCTGGATCTTTTTGACAGTCGCAATACTTTCCTTTAGTGTTCGAACATTAACAAATATATATATATTTGCGTATATCTTGAAAATTAGTGACTTTATAAGAATTTGTTTCAAATATAATATTTTTATTATAAGTAGCCCAACATATTTGCTCTTAAAAGTAAAATTATATCTCAATTAGTTACGGATATATGACCAAAAATCAGAATTTACGCATCAGTATGGAACTTTGAGACATTTTGATGAAAAATTGGGAGTAGCCATTTTTTTTGGAAATATTAATCAAAGTTTTGAAATGAAATTTAATGAACATTGTTAGAGCATTGTTGTATGTTAATATCTTTTTTTTTTCTCTTTTTGCCAGTATGGAAACTGCCGTTAATTTTAGAGTTTAATATTCAATTCCCAAAACCCTTTGGGGCAACCCTATGAAAACCCTAGATAACAATTTTTAGCCCAATCGGTAAAATAGTTTAGGCTCTAGCCCAATGTATAGACAGACAGAGAGACATAAGTTATTGCGAGAACTACTTTTTCGGATTACATGTAACTTTTTTAATTACTTCCGAGAAATTATACAGTTTTAAAACAAGGTGCTACTATTTATTATATTCTGTTCGAATATCAAATACAATTTTTAAGTACAGCTATCTGGCACAGGTGTTCCAAACAACTTTATTCCCACTTGCCATTCTCATAAGCTGGACTTTTCAACCAGCTTTTCTGAAGAAAAAAATACCTATTTAAGATTTTTTGTTTGATGATTGATGTTTGATGGTGTATGGTGATTTTTAAGAACAGTTAGTGAACTATTTGTTAATAGTTAATTTTGATCTGGGTATACCTTAATTATAAACGGTATTTAGAGAAGAGGTTGAGACGGATTTTAGATAAAAACTACTATTGGAGTTAAATATATATCAACAGATGATTATTGGTGCTACCAGATAATAACCAAGCTTTTTTTTATATCCAAGCCTGTTATCACTAATAAATAGTTTTTTCCTTCATTAAATTATTTTTTAATAATTATTTTTAATTAAAAAAAATTATAAGGAACCCCACACAAAGTCTATCACTTATTTATTTAAATATGTAACTATTTTGTTATAGTTCTGAAACTTGGAGGACATAGAAGGTTCCTCCTTTAGGGAAAGATTGTACACAAAATACCAAAATAGAAAAGGAAAATTAACCCCCAAAAATTATTGGAACTAATTAATATATATGTTCAACAAAATAGTAGTCTTATTAGACAATATCCGTATCAACAAATTGTCTACCCAAACAGACGGAATCCATATCTAAAGAATTTCTGCATAAGACTTTGTTCATGAGATCATTCAAACCAAATATTATACGTAGTTTCAGAAACATAAAAGTAAAATAATTTTTCCGGTTGCTCTTTATGGGTTCGAAACGTGGTCTTTTAACTTAAATGTGGAAAATAAGGTTTAGGATATTTGAAAACAAGGTACTTATGAAGATATTGAGTCCAAAACGATATGGAGATACTAAAGAGTGGAGAAGGTCACATAATTATGAGTTACATAGCCTGTAATTATCACAAGATATTGATAGGGTAATCAAATCTTGCAGATTACGGTGGATAAGATATACAACGTGAATGAAAGAAACTAGAACCTTTTAAGGGATACTGACTGGCAAACCCAATGGGAAAAGACCATTGGGAAAACCTAGACGCAGATGGAAAGATAACATTTGAATAGACCTGAGATAAATAGGTTGTATTGAGATAAACTCGATAGTACTATCTCAAGATAAGAATAGGTGTCCTACTTTGGTAAATGAGGTAATAAACCTTCGAGTTCCTAATGCAATAGAATAAGTAAATATATTTTTTCAATCAAATGGCAGAGATTTCACCTAATTTTACTGTTTTACATATAATGTTTAAATATAGTTTACAACTAATATTTAGTCATGTGCATCCAATTTTAAGATTTGGATGGATACCTACTATATAAGAACGGTAAAGTTGTTTACTCTATTGCTTAGAAAATATGCATAGTAACAACATGCGGTTTCTTGTATTATATTAAACTTGTAAATTTAAAATGACTATAATATTTAAAAAAAGATAAAAGTTAATATTTACTTTACAATAAGACATAATTTCAATTAAATAAAACATGAAATGAAATAATAAAGTTTTGAAGTTATCATATTATTAAAGAGAATAAGATAATATCTCTCATAAACGACGGAAATTTATAATACAAGAATTTTAACAAAATCTTATAGGTACTTTCAAATTAAATCATGTATAAACTGTTGAAAAGGTTCAGTGGCTTCCTGATAGATTGGTCTGTCTTTGGAAGCACATCTCTTCTCCTCCCCAACCTCTTTTTGGTATTCACTATCTTTCCATTATTTTTTTCTGTAAATCCCACTACTAACCCCATTTATATCCTGTTCAGGTAAAACCCTTGACTTGACACTAATTGTTTGTTACCTTCAAACCTGAGCTATTGAAAATATTTTCTGTGATATATTTGTATGAGCTAGGTTAAAAAAAATTATATAGTAAATTTCATTATTTCTACCAAATAAATAAATTCCATAAACAGTTTTTCCTTGATTAGATAGAACCTATTTTTATATTGTTTGTTTGTAAGTAGAGAGAGGTGAAATGTATTTCTCTAAATAGTTGTATTCATGTTTTATAGACGAACAAGACCTTTTCCCACTTATTGCAGAATTAATTTGCAAGATATTTAGATTCAGTGGCGCATCCAGGAACTTACTTAGGGGAGGGTGGGCATGTGTGTCATAACTATTATTTCTATACCCTGAAAATATTCATCAAATTATTATAGTTTAAGAAGTCTTTTTTTAGAAAATTTACACACACACACACACACACATATATATACAAATACACACACACACACATGTTTATACAGGTTGTTAAAAAGAGGGTTCAGACATTATGGATCTTGTTGTACACCGTAACATGAGTAGAATGGTTTTAATGATGTCGCATGACCTCTAATTGTGTCAATACGTCGGTAAACTCCAATAATAATAATAATA
Organism: Timema douglasi; assembly: GCA_901482245.1. Taxonomy (NCBI): domain Eukaryota; kingdom Metazoa; phylum Arthropoda; class Insecta; order Phasmatodea; family Timematidae; genus Timema; species Timema douglasi. The sequence goes on from CABEEJ010006313.1 coordinate 38,468, forward strand.
ATAATAATTATACAAATAAAAGTGCCTTTGAAATTATAATTCCACAAACCTACTCACATAGAGGTAAAGGACTTTTGTATTTTAGTATTAAGAAATAAATGGTACGGTGCGCCACACAGACTTTCACCTGTTTTTATCTTGAAATAGAAATTTACTAACATCTCGTTAGGATTTGTGAAATGAAATATTATACTGTACTTTCTGTACGCAGGGGTGGTTTAAGGACCACGTGAACTTGGTGGCTGGCCGGGGCACCATCTTGAGAGAGTGCCAAACAAAGCTAGACATGAACTAACGTAGCCTGGGCGGGATATGAAAATAATCCCCAAACCTAACAACTTCAAACCTAACGTAGCCGGAGCCTATGAAAATAGTCCCCAAACCTAACAATTTCAAACCTAACGTAACCTGGTCATTAAATGAAAATAATCCCAAAACCTAACAACTTTAAACCTAACGTAGCTGGGCGTGATATGAAAATAATCCCTAAACATATAACTTCAAACCTAACGTAGCCTGGGCGTGATTTTAAAATAGTCCCCAAACCTCCAAACCTAACGTAACCTGGGCGTGACATGAAAATAGTCCCCAAACCTCCAAACCTAACGTAACCTAGGCGTGACATGAAAATAGTCCCCAAACCTCCAAACCTAACGTAACCTGGGCGTGATATGAAAATAGTCCCCAAACCTCCAAACCTAACGTAACCTGGGCGTGAACATGAAAATAGTCCCCAAACCTAACGTAGACAGGGCGTGATATTGGAGTTGCTAAGCTTAACAAACTTTCAATTTTTGCTACTAACATAAATTTTACACACTAGTATAATTTTGAAGTGAGTTAAATAGAATCTAGTGCTACTCTTAAAAAGTTATTTTACTTTTGCCAACTTGAAAAAAAAATGGCGCCCTTAATCTTTTTTTTTTTTTTCAATTATAACGTAAACCATTCATAATGCCAAAGTGTTTGCTAAACTTATAATAACAAAATGGAGGATGACATTGTCTACAAAACAGGTTCTTATTGTTTTATTTGTAATCCTAACAGTTTTTGTACAATCTCCAAGCGAAATGTTTAGCGTATGTTTAACATTTGTGGAGTATCTCCATCAATTATTTTCCTAACACGCCCAGCTTACGTTAGGTTTGGGGATTATTTTCACATTTTCCGAGAGAGCCATAATCATGAGAAATGTGATAGCTGGCAACTTGCAGAGATTTAAAACTGCCAAAAGAATACCAAATTAAAAATAAAATTGTTTTTGTGAAAAGTGCTAAAAGTGACAATAAATCAACATATTATGTTCATTGCAGATAATATGGTTTGGCAAATGTATATATGAGATTTGATCTGCTAACATTTATTAGCTGTTAGCTACCTACACTCCTATGCTGAATGTACTATATTATCCACCGGTTACGTAGAGAGGTACCAAAAGCAATAACACCCAGGCGTGAAATTTACCTCGGGCCGCCCCTGACTTTATGCCATCAGGAACTAGGAACACTGTTACAGATAAATTGAGAAAAGATAAATATCTTTGTCAACCAAAGAGTATAAGAATCAAATTCATTTTCAAAAACCTGTATTGAAAAGAGTGGTGTAGTCGTAAATTTAGCAGTGCAAGGTCGTAGCAATCCCAAAGTTGAAGATGGGTTTTGGAACCCCCAACCACCGCAGGCAAAATGCTTGCACAAACATGAGTGCCTCTTGAAGATATTTGGAGCATCTTTTAATGATTACTGAGGAAGAAACTTACTTAACACACTTCCCCTGAAATTCCAGTAGTTCGCATATAGCACTGTCAATTTCATAATAATTTATTGATTAATAGTATGAAAAAAGTTTTAACACAATAGTGATATAAAATTAATAAGTTAACTTGAAATTGCAAAGTAAAAAATTTTAGTAAATTTTTTTTGAAATATTTTCCCACGAAAAACAGTGCCAGAACGGCGTTCCCCCACGTTCCCACTCCTCTACACCAATGATTAAAAAGTATAAAAAGTATATATATATATATTTGTTTATAGCTCAAAACTTGTTGGTTTTATATATAAACAAATTACATTCAATGATTTTACAACATTAAATCTATAAGTTATTATGATTCTCAAATAGTTGAGGAGAAATGATGAAAATTTGAAAATCTACCCTATGTAAAGTACCCTCAAGGTCATGTTTATTAGGAAATTAAAATTCCCATATTATTTATAATGATAAACAGTGTTTATATATCAAATTTAATCAAAATTATTAGAGCTAATTGTGACCTGGCCGTCTAGTGGTAAGGTATCAGACTTCTATGTTGGCGGCCGGGGTTCGATCCTCGGTCCCGGCAAAGATTTATCTGACTACCAAACCCTTCCTTCACCTCTGAAAAGACATATTGTGAATGTGGGGAATGCCAGGCCTCCACCGTGGTTCGGATTCCACGTTAGACTGTAGGTCCTCCATTTCATCTCACAATCACCC
>CABEEJ010006314.1:8911-40935 GCA_901482245.1 Timema douglasi
AGGGGGGGGGGCCTGGCCCTCGACAAAGCACAACATTCTGCTGGCATTCTGTAGTGGGGGTCGTTACTTCTCTCTACTGGCAGTTGACCACAGTTTCTGGCAGTATCCGCTTCGGTGGCCGCATGGTCTAAGAAGCTACTCTCGCAGTAGACTAAACTACCAATTACGGGGAGATCGGGGTTCAAATCTTGGTCAGGTGTACCGAAAGTGATTTTCCAAAATGGTTTTCCACTCCAACTCCACGCGAATATGGGTACACTTCCTATAAATATAGCCTTCCTCATCTCTAAGACAATCAGCGTAATTAGAACATAAGCATATAGCCCGAACGTGGTGCTGATAAAGACGTTAATAAAGTTACTGGTAGTTATTTATGAACAAAACAAAGCATTCTGCTGGCTGGAGGATTGTTGGGATTCTTTGATAGCTCTTCACTTAAGTGCTCTCTCATTCCAGAATCTCCAGGAAACAATCAAGAGGGGGAAGTCCTTAGAGCAGTGGTCCTCAACGGGTGTGCGGCGTTAATTTTGAAGTTATGTTTTTGTTGATAAAAACAGAGTTAAATTCAATATTAATTTTTGAAAAGAAATAAGGGAAAAAAATGTTTTCAAGATATTTATTTTTCCAGAGAATTTAATAGATTTAAAATTACTTTCAAATATATTTTTGAAATATTGATAATATATTACGGGTCTACACATTAATGCAAGGAGTGAATGTTTATATTAAACTGTGTGGCACAAAGATTCAGATAAATTCAAATGGCTTGTGTTATAACAGTTTTGTAAGTTAGGTACGCATCTAATATTAACAAAGAGAATTGTTTAAGATCAAAAAAATACAAATCTTGACATAAAAACTAACAAATTTGCAATCTATATAACAGCAAAATAGGGTACAAAAACTGTAATTTTAAAGGCCTGCATGTTTCATCACCACCAATTAAACATAGATCAATGATAGTAGCTGGGAACTTATAATTATTGATACGTAAGTAAGATAGTGGTATTTTTACCTTTTACAAAATTTAAATAAAGCTTCACAGTTTGAACAAAAAGCTAAGTAAATATTTCTAGAATATCTATAAATAAAGTTTTTTTACTGTTTTTTTNAAAGGAAGAGTACTATAATTTGCGTGGCAGAAGTGTGGAAACTAATTTTTTTTTAACACCCTCATTACACCCAGCCGGAATTCGAAACCCGATCTCCCAGTCATCGGAAGTTCAATCTATCGAGGCAGTGACGCCTTTTAGGCTATTAAACCAATGAAGCGGGTTAAATAAATTAGACGGATCTAAAACTCATAAAATATTTCCAATCATAGGTCATAAAGGGTTTATAAGATCATAAAGAGTGATGGTTAGATCAAACTGTATGCTTGTGTGTGTGTGTGTGTGTGTGTGTGTGTGTGTGTGTGAGGCGGGGGATTTGAAGGAGAGAGGGGTAGAATTGTGAGTAAGGGGGTAAAACCAATGTTTCCCACAAGTTGAGTTTCTTTTTTGGAAAACATCCAACAGATAGTGGAGTATAATGGGGCAAACCCATTCAACTCCCAGAGGCGCTATCAAATGGGAGTACGTGAACGCGTTACTTAACAGTTGTGGGCTTTCCCTTCCCCCACACAAATTTCTTGGATTCAAAAAGTATAAACATCTTCGTTTGTTTATTTTTTCGTTTTTTCCATCTCTCCCTGCTATCAGTATTTTTATATTGTGTTCCCAGAGATTCTTACTATATTTTCACGCTATGCGCAAAATTATTTATTTTTATTTATTAGAGTAATCTAACGTGAATTTTCTGAACCGACTGATTATATCCGCACACGAGAATTTCTATGAGCGAGAGCAAAAGGGCCTACCAATTTTGCCTGGAAAGACATTTTCAAATACCGTCCGGGGTTCTTATACTTGCCACAACCGACATGGGACCGACAGATTTACTTCATCTCCGAAGAAAGTTGTGCAACGAATTTTTATCACTCAAGAAAAGTTCTTTCAACCCCGGCTGGGTTTGAGCCCACAATCATCATGTTCTGAGGTGACCACTTTACCCCAAGACCACCGAGGTCAACGTGCATATTTACATTAATGGATATAGGAATGTGGACCGTAGATTGCAGGTAAAATGTATCCATATTTGCGTGGAGGGAGAGTGTAAGTCATTTAGGAAAAATCATTCTCAGAACACTTGAAAGAAATTTTAACCCCTATCATCCGCAGATCAGTCAATACGAGAGAGAGAAAGAGATCTTAGAGGAGACTATCAGACCACTGAAGTAGTTTAAAGACTAAAGCATCTTCGCGTATTTAATATTTAGCACCGCGTCATACTACCCGTTCGGGTTATACGCTTTAATTACTAATTACTCTAAAGGATTAGGAATTAGGAAGGTTGAATTAAAGGAAGTGAACCCACATTTGCGTGGAGGGAGAGTGGAAAACCATTTAGGAAAAAATCCCACCAGTTTACCCGACCGAGATTCGAACCTCGATCTCCCCGTCCTCAGCAGTCGAGCTCAACACGACAAGCGCGTTAGCCAACTACGCCACCGAGGCGGGTTTTAATTAGTTAATGGGCCCCACTTCAGTGACCAAACGGTCTAAGGTGTCACTCTCGTGTTAGACTGGCTTGCTGAAGACTGAAAGATTGGGTTTCGAATCCCGGTCGAGTCTACTGAGCGTGTTTTTCCCTAAATGGTTTCCCACATTCCTTCCATGAAAATGCGGGTATACTACCTCTAAAATGTTTTCTTCCTCATCTCTACTCCATTAGAGTAATTTGTCATATATGCGTACAAACTGAACAGGTATTAAGACGCGGTGGTGATTAATATATATATATATATATATATAGTTGAATATTTACTAATGGGGTAGGAATGAAGACGGTAGAATTTAGTGAAATGTACCCAAATTTTCGTAGAGTGAGGAAGACCTTTAGTAAAAATCACCCTCATTATAACCAACCGGAATTATTCTATACTCATCCTATACAGAATTTTGTAAATCATATTTAATGAATTTTACATTACCTATAAATAAATATCCATGACCAAAAGGTGTGTGGGGGGAGGTTAATAATTTAACTATTCCCTCAGGCTGATATTGTCATAAAAATAACATTAATTCTTATTTTTAAGATTTTCTCATTCTTAAACTATGTCATCACTGGAAAGTAGTTGTAGGCCCTAAATTTAAGCTAATTTTGTTCAAGTTATTTAAAAAAACTATTCTTACCTGTGTAGTGAACTTGGCTTACAAAAAATAAACCATCTAAAAGCTAATTCTATGACTCTTCAACGACATTCATGACCAAAATTTCATTTCATGATTTTCATGACTGGTGGACATTCTCTCATACTTTTTCAATTAATCTAATTAAAATGTGTATAGCGCAAAAAAAAAAAAAAGTATACCTCATGTTGAGATAATATTTGCACTCACAGAAGGTGTTGGTAGGAGAAGGTAATCGAGCATAAATATGTACATTGAATCCGAGTCCACTTTTGAATCGTATTAAACATATTGGCTTTTAGTTCAGTTTTTTAATTTATTTTAGTACTTTTCGGGTTATACGCCCTTGTACTAGTTACTCTAATGTTTTAAGGATAAGGAAAGTTATTTTACAGGGAGTGCACTCGCATTTGCGTAGAGGCAGAGCGGAAAACCATTTAGGAAAATTCACCCTCAGGTCAGTGCAACCGACCGGGATCGAACCCCGATCTTCCCATCATCGGCAGCCCATCTATTGCGAGATTAGCGTTTTATACCATGCAGCCATCGAATAGAGTTTCAGTTTTATTGAGGTGAAACAAAAAATGGTGTCCAGCCGGCTATATTTTAGTAGTTTGCAGTCAGTCACCTGCTGAATCGTTGTCTCACACTGTGCTGATGACAGGGATTTTTTTTAACACCGCGTTTTACTGCCCGTTAGGGTTTGGGTTGAAGGAGGTTGAATTTAGAAGAAGTGTACCCACATTTGCGTGGAGAAAGAGTAGGGAAACCATTTAGGATAAGCCACCCTCAATAGAGCCGACCGGGATAGAACAACGACCTCGCGGTTTCATTGTGGAAAAATTAAATGGGGCAAGATACCTTCATTTCCTGGCCAATGAGTTTCCGTTAAACATAATTCCATTTGGTCGTGCGTTAACGCCTAATTTTTCAGCGTGATGGCGTACCAGCGTACAATACATATATTGTTGTTCCGCGTCAACGTCTTATTATCATTGTGATGCACGCGAATGCGCAAATCAAGCATTGTTGTCTAACGTCCATTCATAAGTCTTCAACGTGGCGGAGCGCCACATAGAGTCGTGCATTGTTGTGCATGCAAATATGTTTTTTCAACGTAGCTTAAATGAGCGCCAGCGTAAAGCTCGTACATTGTTGTCCAAACATTTGTTTTTAAACACAACTGATCACCAGCGTATTGCTAATCAATTGTTGTACCTCGAAACCAAATTTTTCAACGTGGCGTAGCGTCATTGTTGAACCCACCCACGCATTGTTGTTATGCGTCCGAACCTAATTTTACAGCGTGACGTGCCTGCGTAGAGCTCATGCATTGTTGTCTTTTGTCGAGGCCTTTTTTTATTTTAGTTACAAAGTGCCATGTACTATTGTTGTAAATTTAGGTAACCAATGGATTGAAACGCAAGAACTTAACGCAGTTAGATTATTTTCTCCGAGAACGTATTAATAACGAGATTTATGCGGCGCCTTTCATTAATTTTGAGCACCTTGAAGAAATATGGTTAGAATGTAATCAGCTCAGAGAATCTTAGATTACTATTTCAACAACAAAGATTTCCTTCTCGTTTCGGTGGCGACATAGTAAAGGCGATACTCTCGCAGTAGACCAGATTGCCGATATCATAAGATATAGGTTCAAATCTTGGTCGGGTGTACTGAGGGTTAATTTCCAAAATGGTTTTCCACTCTTAACTCAACGCAAATTCGGGCACACCTCCTAAAAATACAACATTCCTTATCCCTAAAACCATTAACATAGTTAGTACATAGGCACATAACCCGAAAGTGTAGTAAGCGGTGCTAAAATATATAAATATATATATTATTATTATTATTATTAGCACCACGTCTTACTACCCATTCGGGTTATACGCACTTACGCTAATGTGTAATGGTAGGGTGATAGGATCCGAACCACGGCGGAGGCCTGGCATTCCCCACATTCACAAGTTGTGATTAATACACGTCTTGTCAGAGGTGAAGGAAGGGTTCGACAATCATATAAATCTGTGCCAGGACCGAGGGTTGAACCTCAGACCCCAGCACTAAAGTCCGACACCTTACCCCTAGACTACCAGGTCACCTAAAAAAAATTATTTCCAGAGAGACGCAGGGGCATGTTTGCAAAAATGACAGTTTACATTTCGAACATTTAATAAAATTACTTTAGTTCGTTGTTTCCTAACATTTGTAATCATATATATTTCTCGTAATTATTTGTATTTTCTTCTCCTGTGAAATTCAAACATACTTTTAGCAAACGATTGGATGAGCGAACGTTTTTCTACCACTAAAATATTTAGAAATATAGGATTTAATGTTCTAATATAAATAACAAGAGTTTTTACTTGAATTTTAAATTAAGAATGTCAGGTACGACGTGTAAAGTAGGCATAAATATTGAAAAATTATTATAAAAAGGCCTATGTTGGATCTAAAACAGCTAACGTTATATTTTAAATATTATAATTAATTTAATCCAAACATTATTTCAGCCATGGTTTAGTTTTGATAGGAAGGACCATTATCGACACTTATAAAAACTATTACAAATATTGTAATATATTCATACGTCAAGTCATGTTATTTTCCTTTATAACATTTTGTAGATAGTATTACTAACTAAAAATAACCCTAATAATATAGTTAAATTAAATTAAAGTTAATCGCAAAAAATTTCGTATTTTCTAAAATACTATTTCCTACCAAAACATTTAAGATTTATCAAATCAAAAGTCCTAAAAATTCTTTTTAAGGCAAAAGTGAGCGAATTTATAGGCTAGGATCTTGAACTAAAAGAATTACGGTATGTCAAAGACTGTGTGTTTCGTCAGGTGAAAAATCACATAAGATTGTTCAACAAAGTTTAGAATTATTAGTTATTTGATGAGAACCCATTTTTGCTATATAGTGAAAAGCATTGTTTGTAGTCATTATGATACATTATCAAAACATCAATAAATACATTAAAGTTGTGTTTATAGCAATGAAAATGTTATGAAAGGTCCCCAACAACAATTGTAAACTTATTTTATCTTTATGTAAATTAAAGACTGTAAAAACACATTTTTACCACACATTAATAATAGAAGATAGGCCTAATGACTTAAAATATATTATCTCTTAAGATTATTAACTGGTGAAATATATAACAGGCCTTTATATCTGAAATACATAATAATGTCGACTAGCCCGTAAACTGATAGGTTTTACTTTTATATGCTATGATATTTTAGCACAGATAAAATGAAGGTATTCATTAAATATACCTAAAAATAGTATTTTCACGAACAAAAGTTGCGATTAGTTTTAGGATAGAAAAAGAGTGTGTGTTTTTATTTATTTATAAGCTTAAGGGGTTTCATTCGATTTTCTAATTAAATGAACACGTTTCGTCTCGCTGCCCCATTTAACCCAACACCCCTCCTGCTTTTAGAACGTCCGGTCCGCTCTGTGCAGGATATATCAATACATCTTCCCCCCTTCACATGCATCGAACAGGTGGGCAACAGCTATGCCGGGACGGATCAGCTGATACAAACAAAAGATGAGAGAGACAGAGAGCGAACACGAGGCGACTAGACAACTGTCAAACGGGGGGACAGTACCCAAGCACTTCTGTCAAACGCAGACGACACGCTTCGGTGGGGAATCGGTTTTTATTCGCTGAAGGAGTCTTTCATGTGTGAGTTGTGTAGTGGAAAAACGTCTCATGATTCAACTCCATGATTAACAACCGGTGATAGGATACATTATTAAATTTAAATTTACAATCAGCTTATTGTCGAGTAAATTTTATTTGAGCCTTTTTTAATGTTGAAATACATCTGCTCAAATGTATACTTTTTATATAAAAAAATTTATTATTTTTGCGAGGAATTTATTTAGCATTGTTGTAAATGAACTTATTCGAAATTTCAAACGGTAAGAATGCACTTAGAAAATTCAAAAGTTAACAAAAGGGTCCAATATAATAAGTATCTATAATATAAAAAATATTCTTTTTGCGAGGAATTAATTTAGCATTGTTGTAAATGAACTTATTCGAAATTTCAAACGGTAAGGATGCACTTAGAAAATTCAAAAGTTAACAAAAGGGTCCAACATGATAAGTATCTATAATATAAAAATTATGGAAATTTCGTAGCTCTTACCTGTTTTTGAAGAGCCCCTGAATCTTCCGTTCTTTCAAACCTTTCAAATTTGAAACTGTTGCTGCGATACAATTCGTTATCGGGTTTCTTACCCCCGCACAACCGCCGCGTTATGGCACGTGGCTTGAACTCCATTATATGAGAATCTAAATAGTGAAAATTAAACACACGCATTCTTCTGGGTCTACGAACAGGTAGTTGCCCCTGATCGTTACTGGTGTTACCCTCCTCGGTCAGCTGTTTCTTGCCGACATAGCATGCACTGCCATAACCTTCACCCCCGCCCACACACACGGTCTTAAAACTCAAATAGTCGCACCATTGAGGTCCGCCACTGTCGGGACTAGAATCGTTGCCACCGCCGCGTGAAACTCCTTCCCCGTCGACGACGGGCTGGTTTTCAGAATCCGCCACTTTTTTACCGTGCAGACCGACCCGCTTGAGCATCCTCTCCATCATGCTTCTACTGAAAACAACACAAAATGACTGGCACTGCTGTTGAGAGTTGAGCGGTGGAATAATGAACTAGGTGGGACTTGTAACGGTGGCTCGGTAGGTGATGAAAGCGCGGGAGTGGTGGGAAACCCGAGAATTACGCAGCCCATCACCATGAAATAAACCCCAAAAGGTTCATAATAAAACACTATTTTGTTACTGTTTAAGATATATTTAAAAAATGGAAATATCCAACGTTTGCAATAATAATTAATAAGCCTGAAACTTCTATTACTTGGGGTGAAATCTAATACAAATTGCAATTTAAAACGCCTACAGTGTTGGGATAATGGTATTGATCCAATTTATTAAAAGGTTTTCTGAGTTTTAATCCTCGGAGAAGACTTCTGTAAAATGAAAGATCAAAGTGTGGCTCATTCTGTCGATAAATTCACTCACCAGATTGTGCGAGATACCGCACATGAGGTTTTCCAAACCCAGTTCATTAGTTAAAAAAATAATTGTTCGACTATGTCAATTCGTCTATACACATTTTAATTACACTATTAGGGAAGTGATGGGGAAGCTAGTATTTATAAGATATGTATCCACATTTGCATGGAGAAAGAGTGAAAAACCATTTAGGAAAAACCTTCTTCAGATGTATTGCAATATTCAATCCATGACCTGCCCATTACTGGCAAAAACAAACTAGATGAGCTTGAAATATAGGCTACGTGCCCGCCGATGTGGTTCATAAATAAATCAAATTGACATTAAAACTAATGTGTCAGTTTTGGGACTAGGGGGGCCTTAGGCTCTAGTTCGATTACAGATGATTCTGACAAAAATGTATATATTTGTAAACAACAAAATCCATAGGAAAAATCTGACAGGCTTACAGCTATCCACTTTTGGAAGATATTAACCATTCCTAGGAATAGTCAGGGTCGGACCTGTCCACTAGGCGAACATAGGCTGTCATTTCTTAAGGTCGTTCATTTGCTATAGCAATTTGGGGTACGTACACGGCGTCGTTGATGTACCCCCACAAAAAGAAGCCACAGGGTGTTAAATCTGGCATTCGTGCGCCAGAGCAATATCAGCAAATCCTCTTGTTCTCCATGGTCCTTCCATAGTCCCGGTTGAGTGGTATTCAGGTGTCAGAAAACGCTTATTGTCGACACCACTCTCACTACAGGCCTTTGGTTTTGCACCATTATACTACATTCACGGTAGGAATTACTCTCTGAAAGGTCTTTTTTCCTACAAATATCCTCCTATATAATAAATTTATGGTAGTGAAAAAGGCCTTTCAGAAAACAATTCCTCCGGTGAACGGACTTTACTTTCAAATAACCCTGTATTAAACAGAATGCAACTGGGGTACAACTTTTAAGTGTCACCTAGAGTGAAACCTTGGCACCGGCACTGGAAATAGCACTAATACTTTGGTAAAATACTATTATGGTTGAACACAACTAAATATGTATTTTTTCAACATTTCTTCTAACAAAAATCATACAACATGGGTTTGGCAGTCTAATCAATTAGTAAACATCTAGAAGTGCCGCCCTTATCAGATACAGGGCCCTGGGTGAACTTAATTTGCATGGCACCCAGTTATTTGACGCCCCCTCCCTCCAAATAAATTTAAGTAAATGTTATTACAGTAGTTTGTACATATATACCAATTTTCAGCCTCACAAGCTATCAGGGAAATGTCCTAAAAAGTAAATACATTGTAATAATGAATGCTAGAAGCAGTGTTTTTTTTATTCATATAAGGGTTGATTTCTCCCTAATGCTTTGCTCAATTTTCTTCTCCGACAATCTTGATATGTATGTAAAAAGGTACAACAAACAGGTGTGCCAAGTTTAAATTAAATTGTAAAATGTGCTCTAAAGTTATCGTAATACATTCCAACACAGCAAACAAATGCTAATCAGTGGAGTTAAAACAAAGAGCTGCCTTCATTTGTTTGATAAATCAAATCATATGATTTTGTTTTTACACTCTGACAATATTTTCTAAACCACTTATAAAGGGAGCCTAAGTTTTCTGGTGCAATATCAAACAATCTAAGATTCAGGGTCATTAAGCACATCTACAACCTAGAAATATTTATTCTTGACTAGTTTGTTTAGTAAAATGTTTGAACCTTTTGGGAACATCAAATAATTATTTTGTTAATTTTATTGATTGATTTATAGCTAACATTATAGCTAAATGTATTTCTTTTTGTAATTTAATATTTAATCAACAGTGGTGAGGTAGTAGCTTTAATTGTTAATATTGTTGTCAATATTATTCAATTAAAGGTATCATATATTAAGTATATTTTAATTTCGTTGCTGTAATTTCTTTAGCTAATTTAGTTTTAAGACATTCCGCTTGGCTTGAACATAAAGTAACATGTTAATAGTTAAGTATAGTTGATTCACATTAACTTGTAGCTTTACTGACAGGTTAAAAGTAAATTTAAAAAATGTGTTTCGAATTTATATACCTTGAAAACACAATTTGACAAGTGAACCTCAGTTGTCAGTCTGTTATTTTATTAGTAAATCAAATGAGTCACAATGTTTGCATGAACCACTCTTGGGATGTTTAAGACAAATATTCAAAGTGCGAAAAATCCTTTTATAGGTATCACGAGTCACTCTTATAGTTTTTGTCTTGACAAAATATGGTTGAGTAGTTGTCATAAAAATTTGACATAGAATACTCATGTCCAATATACATGTCACTTTTGTCTCTGCGGCTATTTAATTTTGGAATTTTCTGGGTGTGTTTATAAATGAGTTGGAGTATACTTTTTATGACTGTCATTTGTACCACCACACATGAAAGCCGTTTGATTATGACTTATGGCATGAGGGAAAAGGAAGTGAAAAATTGTGGAATGAAATTTAGCATGGTAAAGTTTGAAGTGATGGTAATGACAAGGAAAAGGCCTAGTAGAGCTATACAGTTGGATGGAGTAGAACTATGAAAAGTACAGAACATAAAATATACTGGAGCATGATTGAGGCAAAAGGTGAAAGTAGAAAGGATTTAATGAGAAGAGAACAGCAGGGAAAATTGTTTTATAGGTGTGTATGAGACCTGATATGAAGAATAGAAGTGCCCTTTAACATATACAGCATAAACATAAAGACATTTAATGTCATCCATTTGAATTTAAAGACAAACTGTTAAAAACGCATTGTGCCTACTGTTTTTGGGAGTAAATATAAATTCCTTGGCTATGGTTAGTACTTATATAGACCTATTTAAATAATAATAATAAATAAGAAAATAAATAATAATTTGAAAAATGTTAATTTTATAGAAAGAAAGAAACTATTGTAGGTCAGGAGAATGAAGTTAACTGAGGAAGAGTGGGGGTATAGGGAGTATATAAGATAGTAGAGGAAGTCAGAATAAGATAGTATGGGCATGTAATAAAGATGGAAAGAGAGGATACCAAATAAAATGTTAGAAATAATGTATGTAGGAAAAAGACTACAAGGGAGACTAAGGAGATGGGAGGAGCAGATAAGAGAAAATGTACAATTGAGTAGAATGGAAAAAATTAAGGAAGAATGGTGGAAGGATAGAAGATGGGGGCATTTCAATTAACTGACTTTGCCACAGGTTGGAAAAAATGAAGATAATGTGTACAATGCTTATCCATTAAGAGAGTACTTTTGTGAGTTTAACAGGAACTTCTTCTCTTCCTCTTGATTCTTCCAAATACATTTTACATACAGAAACTTCTTTGGGGTCAACTAAGACAACACTATTATTAGTCTTTGCGTATCTACGTTCTATAGGATTTAAGCTCAACCTCCCATGTAAATACCCTGTTTGAATATTATAACTTCATAGAGCCCAAAACCGTTTAGCAAATTTAGAATTTCAGTTATTTGTACATAACCATAAAATGGTTTTACAAATTATGATGATACGAATTTTAATTTGATATTGCCCTGTTATTGAGCACTCTATAATATCTGGGTTTTATGATTACGCGTATATGCCTTATACACTTGTTACCTTATATTTATGACATGAACAAGGTTTTTAATGTTGCAAAAGATTTATTTAGTACTTACTCAGTACTGAAAATATGATATAAAAAGATAATTATTAATTTAGTTTTCTTTTCTGTTCCGAGTACTATGTGCTGTGTAGATTTATATTACTACTACTATGGATTCATATGCACAAGTGCCTTATATATGACCTACCCCTTGTCATCAGTATCAAAACTAATATAAAAACTCCTGGCAACCTTATGTTGTGAAGGCTGGCTTCCTATTGGGTAGAGGGAGCCAGCATGTCACATTATTTTTCTAATACACCGGAGTTGATCTTTTAAAGCAAAATATATTGAAATTATTTCTGAAAATGTGTGAATCTCCATGGATGAAGTATTAAAGGGATATTTAAGATGCAGTTCATTAAAGAAAAATACACTTCATCCACAATTTTTTTAAATAAGAGGGGTCCAAAACAGTATTATAAAATAATCAACCATTACTGTTTCCATCTTATGGCCATATCAGTTTAGTAAAATGCTTCCACTTTTCTTTAATACATTCATCCTTCTCCTCTCACTTGCACAATTTCACTTCCCGTGTGGTCTCATTTGTAAATAATTCATTTAGCATCCTTTCCATCCACATCATACCATCTGTCTTGCTTCCTCTATCTCATGTACTTTCCATATCCTACTCTTTCCCTGATAACGTCATGGCTTTGTTTTTCTCCTTTTGACAGGTAATATGCTTCTTACAAACTTCATTTACCATGGCCTCCCCTTTGCTAGTCTCTCTTACATTAACTGTCCATATTTCTGCTGCATGCGTGACAACACTTCCTTACACCTTTTAAGGGTACCTCTGCTCCACAGCAGATCTCTTGCACACATATGGAACTCTCCCTGCTGTCCTCTTATAGATTTTTTTTGTAAATATATATATATATATGATAATACATAACATAATTGTTTTTGAAAGTCTTTAAAAAACTAAATTTTATGTTGATATGACTTACATTTGTATCCATTAGATCCGATTGTGATTTTTTACAATTTTTGGGTAATTAAGGCCACACAGGCTTATAGCTCATTAAATCATAAATTTTACTAACTTTTTTGGTTAATATAATTGTAATGCCTTTAAGACATGAGTGTTGAAACTATATTATTTTTTAAATAATGTTTATTAAAGTGTTATCTTTAATTTAAAAAACTATATTTCCATTTTTTTATCTAAAGTATTTACACTTTTTAAATATGAGTGTGATTCTTATTTAAGAACATGTTTTTTCATATATTTTAAAAATCTCCCATTTTAAAGATGTATTTACATTCTATATTTGTTCTGACTGGTCACATTTTAAAATTATGAATATATTTTAAATCTACTCCAAAGCTTTTTGAAGTACTTGACTAATAAATAAAACGAAGCTTACAAACCCCTAGTAATAATACACTAAGATCTTTTATTGAAAATGTAATAAATCAAGGAAGGTTTTTCTTAGATGGCTCCGATTGGTTAATGGTTTCACACCTTACCTACACATAAATAAATGTAAGATCCTTTTCTTCAGCCACTCATATATCTTTAAGAAAAATCTCTTTACCTTTGGGAAGGTGGTTTGTAATACATATTTGGAAGGAGATAGAGGTGGATAGAAAATATGTAAAAGGAAACAAACACAATGTGGATTTTACAACAAAAATAGCTCGGTTTACAATTTACATTGTTGCCACTAAATAAAGAGGTAACTTTAATGGTTCCTCTTCAAGAAAATCAATTGTTACCGCCCAATCCCCAAACTATAGTAACTCATCAAGGAGAAGTTACGGCGCAGTGGTTTTCCTTAAAAAAACACATTTTTTAATGCAGGCTTTCAACTGCTCTATACCTGCAATCTTCCACAACTTTTAATGAGTTATTGAAATAATAAAAACAGAGCTTAAGCTCACTTGCAAATAATTATTGGTAAAATGTGGGTTTCCTCTTTAACAGGAGAGCGCTGGATGTTGTGCCTGTTCTAGATAATAGTCTAGTTTTAAGTTGGGTGTGGATACAATCAGTCATTATTTTAAAAAGTAGACCCCAAAAGAATAAACTCACTTGCAAATATTCATTAATATTAATTACCTTTTATTACAAGTACCCATATAATTCGACAAATTGGTCAATATTACCTACCTCTTGGTGATGAATAATAATGAAAAAACAAAACAAAAACAAGACACACTTTAATAACGAAAATAGAATTTAGTACAAAAGCTAAAACTATGAATTACTACACAGCAACAAGACATAAGTAAATAAACCACTTATGTCATGACACAGAGCTGTTATACTCATTTCCCTGACCTGTAAAAAAAAAAAAAAGCAGACACAGGAATTTCCAGGACAATCTAAAAATTCCAGGTGGAAAAATGAGAAATTTGCTAATAATTCTCACTTTACATGATGTGTAGGAACACTACCTATCCAAGTGTTCTATCGTTCAATCAATCTTTAAAAATTTCCTTTCTCTCTTTCCATTTTTAGGACATTTGTTGCGCATTTCATTCCTCCCTGATCAGATGAAACTTAGGTCTGGGGATTAGGCGGCAAAAAGAGATTTTCTTCAAGGGGCATTCATTACCTCTTTGATCAGTGGCATCAATATAAAATGTGCTCTTTTCATTGTAAACACCATATTGTGTTTGTTCCTTATATTTTCTAACCACCACCTTGTACCCTCATCCAAATATAGCTATTAATGCTTTATGAAGTAATTATATTTTATTTGGAAGAAGGTACAGAAAAGGTGGAGTTTGTCCCTTTAAATGATCCAATCTAGATTTCCCATCATTCTACACAAATTTCCCTTTCTTTTTTGATTCAACTTTTAGAAAGTTGTGTTACATGTTTCATACTTCCTACCGATAAGTTTAGATAGAATAAATCCTAAATCAGGGAATTGTATTAATTTTACATTTTTAGTCTTAATTATCTTGTATAAAACAAATCACTTTAAAACAAAATTTGCATAGTAGAGAATGACATTTTGAATAAATATTTGCTAGTTTTTAATCACATTTATTTCCCTTTTGTATTAAAGGGTGTCATACAATTTCTTAAACTAATAATGCATCAAGCAAAAACCCATTAAGTTTGACATTAAACAACCCTTGTACATAGCATTAAACTATTTTTGTTTCTATAAGAGAACAGTTTCAGCAAACACATCAATAGATAATAGCTCATCTTTCAGTAAAGAGGCGGCCCAATGGCTAAATGATTTAATACACGGAAACCGATAAAACAAGGTAAAATAAACTTATTAGTAAAAATTGAGTGAAGAAATCCCACCCAAGTAAAAAGGGGAAAGATGGGTACAACATAATGCACAAAGGTGGAATATTAATTTCTCCTGTCATCTATAGTAGAAATTCACAAATATTTAAAC
Source organism: Timema douglasi (assembly GCA_901482245.1). Classification (NCBI taxonomy): domain Eukaryota; kingdom Metazoa; phylum Arthropoda; class Insecta; order Phasmatodea; family Timematidae; genus Timema; species Timema douglasi. Next base: position 24,220 of record CABEEJ010006314.1, read on the forward strand.
AGTTTTTTGAATCTTTCAGCATTGGTGTGAAATAAGTAACACTATTTTTATGTAGTGTAATTTTGTCAAAAAAGTACCAACTGTTCTATTGAGGTTTGATAGTAATGTTTGGAAGCTAATTCCCACGGTCAAGAACACTTCCTACTCCTTTAAAAGAAAGATTAGTTTATAACAATAAAGGAAAATTTTTATTCTCCACATAAGTTGTTTTATAGAAACAATAATGCTTGAGTATAGAAAATTTGATTTTATTATGTGGCATTGTCTGCAATATTACCCAAGAATAAAACATTTCAACTTTGTGCTTTGGAGTTTAGCCAGTTTTTTTCTTTACTCCATTCATTTATAACCCAGTGGATTTTATTTAAACTTATTTTAAATAATGTCTTTGTATTATAATGTCGTCATTTTATACATAAATGAGCAGTCCCAATATTAACAAATAGAATGCAAAGTGACACACCATTCTTTATTAAACACACAATGCATTTAGAAACAAAAGCTATTCTAGTAGTGAACATTATTAATAAAAAAAAAAGATAAATACTAAAAAATGTGAGAAAAAAAATATTACTGCATTATAATTTAAGAGACCGATAAATGTAATAGAGTTAGTAAATATTTATAATACATAAATGTACTATTAGTAGGTAGAAAACGTTAGAACATAAATATAAAAGTATGCCTTACTATTCACATATTTAACACAAAAAAATAAAAAATGTGGCCTAAAAAATTAGATCTAAACAGAAGGGAATAGTGCCTCGCACAAAATACTGAACAGTAACACAATATACACCATTTTGAAACAGTAGGCATAAAGATAATTATTTCTACCTCAAACAATTTTGTAGAGAAATGATTTACTAGTAAATCACAGATTCTACCAAAATGGATATCACACAGATAATATAAGATACAATAAAGTGGAATCTATTGTTTAAATGATAGACACTTGAAGTGCCAATTCTAGTGGATGAATATAAAGTTAAATAAACAGATCATGTTTATTTGCCAACTTTTTCAGTCTCCATCTTTTCAGCATCTGTGTCCTTTTTGTCTTTCTTCCCATCGCCGACTAAAATAAAAAGTAGCATCACTAGTTATTATGTTAAAATTAAGAAAAGCTATCATAAACAATTGTTTTAGATTTAATTAATTAATTAATTTCTTTGTTCAATAATTGGGCAGTGCAGTTAATACTTGAATTAATATATACACCTAGAATCCAATAGCAAAATATTCTGTTAATATGGGTATGAAATAAATATGGGTCGAATACACTACAAATGCCATAGAATTTATCTTAAATCTAGAGACAGGACACTCAAATCCTATGGTATTTCAGAGGTTAAAATTATTATTACTAGCACCGCGTCTTACTACCCGTTCGGGTTATACGCACTTATGCTAATGAGTAATGGTAGGGTGATTGTTAGATGAAATGGAGGACCTACAGTTTAATGTGAAATCCGAACCACGGTGCAGGCCTGCCATTCCCCATATTAACAAGATTTCTTGTCAGAGGTGAAGGAAGGGTTTGGTAATCAGATAAATCTGTGCCGTGACTGAGGATTGAACCCGGGCTGCCAGCACAGAAGTCCGACACCTTACCCCTAGACCGCCAGGTCGCCCTTTAGAGGTTAAAAGATTTGTGTAGAAAATAATAAGAGCTTTAGTTTTAAATATTTTATTTTGACAAAGTTTCGTAATTGTGAAATCAAAGCCAAAGCCAAAAAATATTTAAAGTCAAGTCGAAGTTTTCCAAGCTTCGCACACCCTTAACGGTTATTTAAATTTGCACAAAATTAATGAACAAATTATTTATTAGTTCCAATTAAACTTGACTAAGCAAACCTGTACAGACTACCCAACGAAATTAAAATTGGTCAAAGTTTTTATTTTATTAAAAAGTGGAATAAACCAAATGATAGGCATCAGCATGATAAAAAAATTATTGTCCTAGGCCTTAAAAAATGGGGGGCGGGGAAGTTTATTTTGCTCTAACATGAAGATTCTTCAAATCATCACACACTGAATAACCTTTAGAATTTTAAACACTCATCCACAGAGGAAATAAAACTTATTATTCATCCAATGGGCACAAAATATAAAATATCAGGGTCATTTCTTATAAAGTGGTCCAAGAAATTCCACCCGTTAAAAATGAGATTAGGTTCAAATATTACATACTACTTTTAGACTTTAATTTTCTGAACAAATTGTATTTTCACTTATGATGACTGACCCTTAAAAAAAATAAAAAAATTAGTGCCTTGAAAAACAAATATGGGTGCTATAAAAAAGGGAAAAAAAGAAAGAAGAAAAATAAATACATTTTGAACTACCAATATATTGGGGTAATTGAAAGGGTGGGTGGGGGGGGGGATCATTTTTAACAGTCAAAAAATCATTAAAATTTTTATGAACCCTTTCCTATTGACTGACCCTTTACTATAGAACAGAGTATAATTATTTTAGTTGGTAAATTATTATTTAAAAATTCACATATTCATTGAAAGTTATTAAAATCAATTAATTAAATTAACTTTGATTTATTTTAATGCAAAATAATGAAATTTTAGAGACTTGTATGATTTTTAAAGATAAAAACAATACCTTCAGAATCATTACCCTCTCCACTACTGTTGTCTCGCCTGCGTTTGCGAGGATTAAAACGATTTTGGCGAAACTTTGAAACTGGCAGGTGATCCATCCCCAACACCTTGTGAATCTGACGGAATGCCAAGAGACGAAGAGCATGCTGGAAACAAAGATTTATAAAAAAATATATATAAATTTGGGGGAAAAAGGCATATATGTGCAAATTTCTACACAGACGTGGTATCAGAAAAATGCAAATGAAAATGTTGGCCTAATTCATAGGATAAGCTAGTATGGCCTACCAATTTTACTAAGTCAAACCAGGGTTGGGTTAGGTTAGCAAACATTTATGCACAAATTGTTTATAATCAAACATGTCTAAGGTCGATTTATGTCACCGTCCAATGACATTTGACAAACTAGTATTACCAAAAACATCATTTTAGGTTTATCCTAAAAGCAACAGTATGCATCAATTCAGCCTAGTCCAATCTAGTTTGTCCTGGAATCGGGTTTGGACTGTAACATGTATAATAGGTTTGTCCAATCTAAGAAAAAAGGTCAATTTACTGGGTCCAAATGAGTAGCTTTTTAATATTGTATTAATCCCTGTCGCAAGTTTAGCACAGCAATCAAACAGGCCTGGCAGCCATTTTACTACTTGTATACTTTCATCCGACACATTTTCTTATTTATTGCTTTACTCGTGGTCAAAGTATGGCATTGACTAGTAGCCCCCTCTATTAGCTTCAATATTAAGTATTCAAACAAGCTAAAAAGTACAGTGGTTCATTGATGGATAGCATTACAATAACTTATTGCAATGAAACGTCGATTTGAAACCGTGCCAGGAAACATTCAGGCAAACAAAGACATTTAGCGTCCACACCATGGAATGTGTTAAGAAAGTATCAAGTTTAATCAGTAATGTTAAATAATGGATCTGTGCTAACTTCTTTAAAGAGTTTCTCCTCTTTTGTGTTTTTTGGTTTTCTCTTTTAGGAAGTTGTGTTGTGCGTTTCACACTCCTCCCTGATGAGTTCCGATAGAATGAAACCTAGGTCGGGGGATTGGGCGGTGACAATCAATTTTCTTTAAGAGACATCCATTACCTCTTTGTCCATTGGCTAAAGTGTGAACTGTGTTCTTCTTTTCATTGTATAGGCCATATTGTGTTCGTCCCCCTTTCCTATATCTTCTTCCAAATATAATACTTTAAAGAGTTAAGTAATTCAAATCTTTGACTTTTAAAATAGGATTTCAAATCAGATTACACCGAGCCTGATAACTATTTGGATTCAAAGTTTTGAATCCAATATAAAATTTTTAAATATAATTTGGAAGGCGGAGAACGAGGCCAAGGTGAAGGAGTAGATTTGAAAGAAGTAAAAAGCGCCAAGTATCTTGGTGTTGTGATTGGCTCAAAAGGGGGAGGGAGAAGATATAGTGAAGCAAGCAGGGAGAGGTTTTCTACAGGTGTGAAAGAGACCTACTATGAAAAAGAAAAGTGCCCCTAAAGTGTAAGGAAGTGATGTATAAAGCATACTTCATACTCATGGTACTTTGTAACGATTGGAAAGGGGAGGCCACGGGAATGATGTTTGTGAAGAGTACATTAGCTGTCAAGAGGAGAAACACAGTTAGGAATGATATTATCTGTGGAAGAGTTGGGGTACAAAGAGTAGATGAGATATTAGAGGAAGCATGACTCGAGATGGAATGGGTATGTAATGAGAAAGGAAAAAAGACTGCAGGGAAGGCCAAGAGATGGGAAGAAAAGTTAGAAGAAAGTTAGAAGAAAGTTAGAAGAATGGACAAAATTAAAATAAAGGAAGAAGAATGGTGGAAGGATAGAAGAATAAACTGCCACAGGCTGGAAACAGTTGATGATGGGTAACATATGCGGCTGAAACTTGGACTTTGGATAGAAGAGAAACATGAGATTGCAAACTTTTATAAAAGGTTTAAGTTTTTTTTAAAGTGCACTATTTTGCAGCCAATATGGTAAAAATAAATAAATATTTACTTTAGTTCACAAAAATTGTTATTAAAAATATATTATGTTACACCTTTAGGTTATTCCTTTTACATGTTCATATCCAAGTGTCCATCCACCTTTCCTGAACTCTTCTCCAAATGTAATATTAATTTGCAATGACCTAACACCTCATTGATTTTATTCTACTTCTATTAGTTTCGCGACATTTAATCGGATCATATAAAATCCTAATCGATAATGTTACTATCAAAGCTTCACAAATCCCTAGTTATTTAAATAACTATACTAAAAAATTATTGTAAAATGTTTTAAACACAGTGTGCTTAGTTCTTCAGTTCACATTTTCAACCATACACAAAATCACTACTTGAAACTTTCAGTATAATGTTCTACATTAATAAATGTTCCTAGTATTTTTACTAGAATTTGCAAAAGTCCTTGTGTTTACCAGTTTTTTTAAACAAATAATTCCCTACATTTTCCAAGTTCTCCTGGTGCTTGCAAAGCCTGGTTTTATTGCACAATTGATTGTGATATATCTTTTTATTTTGATTTTTTGCAATAAATGGCAAAAGACAGCCGTCAATATTTCTATCGGTGAATCTTCATGATTGTCAATGCCAAAATTCGAAGCAAAATCGAAGCAGGCATTTGTTTTGAAGGTTAGCCAAAAGTGATGCAGCTTCACATGCGCCTGTGGTGTGTTTCTTAAAGTGATTACACATAACCAATAAAAACTCATTCTATGAGAACAGACACACAAATCAATACCTGAGCAGAAGCTGTGATGTCTTCCCTCTGCTGTGGCTGCATGTTGCCTGCAGCATCCACAGGATCCTTCTCACAAGGATCCAATAGGCCGGGGCCACCAGGCAGGAGTATGCCCGATGCCAAGGATTCCAGTACACGGCGCAGAGACTCACCTGGACTCAATGGGGCACCCGAAGAACTGATCACCTTCTCAACCAGAAGCTCCATTGCCTATTAGATAGTTGTGTGTTAAATAAATAGAATTCAGAAAATGTTATTACATGAAAGGGTGATATAAACATAAACAAATGAGGGATACATGACAGACTTAAAACTGCTTAGCACTGGACACCAGAAGAGCTGGTTACTTATTAGCTATCTATAAATTTATTAAATTAATATTGTTAGTGCCAAATATCTTTTATATACCAAAGAATTAAAAATTGTATGTGTGAACAAGAATGGTGGGGAGAGAGGGGTTTGATGTTACTCACCCAACTATGAAGTGGTGCCCATGTGGGTACTCTTTGGCAAAGGTCCCTCAAAATTCTTATAACCATTACACAACTGGGTAGTCCTGTTGCTCTAGCCTGGATAAGAACACACACAATAATTGATGACATTGTTTTACACAAAAAGAATCAGTGAGCCAAGCATTCAGAAAAAAAAAAACGAAAAAAAATCACACACACTGTGCTGACAAAATTCGCTACCTAACGTTCGTCTCGCACGGAACTAAATAATTCGCCATGTGCATGCTAAACTGGTTTTTGATACCGGGTCAAATATATTTCTATCCATTTATGATTATATACTTTCTTTTGAAATACACCCATAAAATTTTTCTGAACGTATTATCTTATAAAAAAAATGACCTGAATATAGGAATTTTGAAGGGGAAAAATGATGGAATAATCAATAATTTTCTTTAAAATACAGAATGTATTTTTCTTTTCAATTTTGCCAAAATTATTTTTTTATGTCTAACATGCACACCTCACCACGGACGAACCATTGGTACCAACAATAATCTTTTGCCCTGGGAACAAAGTGGCGCCTGTCGGTTTCTTCTAAACTTTCCAGCCTCATGTCGAATTTGCTAACCCATTACTTGCATCATGAAAAATCAGATCCAAACAATTTCATTGATTTTAAGTAAATACGTCCGAATTTAAAATAATGGAAACTGTTTCTTCGCTGGGAACACCGAATTGTTTGTATTAATAGAAACACACTTCCCCATAATTAAATGCCCACTAATTCTTATGGTGAAAACATAACACACAACAAAAGAAAAATATGAACATCCATTCACATAGCAACAAGTGTGGTAAATGTGAAAAGAATAGGAAAAAACAATCACTACATTGAAATTCTTAACTATAATTTAAAATTTATAGATTTAAAATCTTGCTAAATACATTGAAACAAGCAAAGTTGCTCTGATTTTTACATAAATGTTGCTTTGTAATGAACTACACTAACAGTTAGGATGACAGGGCAAAAGTAACAAACGTACAGTACGTCTCTTCTCAATTAGTAATCTCGCTCAAGAAATTTTTCAAACCTCAACTTGACACGCTCAATTTTATTTTGTTGCCTCATCTTTCTACTCATTTGGTCTAAGTGCTCGTCACAAGAGCCGATATTCATGCATACAAAAATCCCTGGGGTCAACAGGTTTTTCTTAAGAGATAGAATCTATAACACAGCTATGTTAAAGGGGAAAGGCGTCAGTCCCATGCCGACTGTGGTACATTAATCAATCCTGGAAGTTATGTGAAAATAGTCTAAATACCTTTACAAACAAAATTAGTAGGCCCCTTCACTCTGACTAGTTGAAATTCTCATGTGCTGATAAAATCGGTTAAATCGGTTAGTTCAGGAAGTGCACGTTAGATAAGAAATAAATGAAAATGTAATTGTCTTTTACAGTTTAAACACCTAAGCAGGCTCAATTTAACTATATTATTTTTAATATGAATAATTTCTGAACAAATCAATACTTATTATAAAAAGCCAATTATTGGTTAATTTTATTATTTAAGTATAAATAACATAGTTTCCCCGACATGAATAAATTAAGTTAAAGTTTAACAAATTTTTATCATAGAATTTCTCGCATTAATTTTAATAAGGCAACACAATTTTGTTTCCACCACAACCCTGATCCCATTCATACTTGATCAGTTTTATTAATCATAAAACGTTTTGATTAAAAATTTAAATCCGATTTTGAAAAGACTCCATAAGCTTTTATTTTATTGCCCATTTCACCGCTTTATTAAAACATGGAACAACTTTTATACTTTACAAGATATCAGGCATTTGTTTTTATATATATATATATGAAGCATTGGTACTTTAGTTACGAGTAACCGCGAGAGATTGAGAAACATTCCCTTAGTTTGTTAAAACTATTAGTTTCACAAACCGTGTGCTATCAAACATACATATTTAATTGAGGAGTTAAGAAAAGGTACATTGATTTAGTTCCGAGAAAGCCAACAAAAGAGAGAGCCATCCTGTACCTCCATCACTCTCGCATTTAGAGGGCGTTGACATACACAAGGCTGAAAAGTATTGTTTAAAAAAAATCTTTCTTTTAAATGTTGCAACAATTTTTTTTATTATTATTTTTAAACGTCTATGATAGGATGGAAGAATTCCTTCAAACCTGGAACCACTTGGCATGCCTCAAAGCTGCCAGGGCATCCAAACATTTCTGCTTGTCGAGCACGTCTGGAGGATCCTTGTTGACCTGGGCCTGACTCACAGACACTGAGTCTAGTAGGGGTGTCAGGAAGTTGGAGGAGGAAGGAGAGAAAACAAAACAACAACAGCCGGTCAGTGTGTGCACAAGGGTGTTTGACCATCTAGGGGAGATCATATCACCCTGACCAACAAAGAAAACGGTTTCAAGTTGCAACTTACCAAGTACACACACGCATGCACACACACACACACATATAAATGAAGCAGATTTATAAATGTTAGGTTATGGTGTGATGAATTGTAGGAAACTGCTAGTTTTAAAACTTCAGGTTTGGCAGATGAATGGAGTTCAGGACATTTCTAGCTTATTTTATACCCTTGCCGCGTCTTTCAAGCAGGTCATAATCTATCCAGCTTTATAGGCTAGCTACCTTTATGTTTACTTATTTGAGCATGTTAAACTAAAATCTTCAATAACTCATTAATCTGATAAATCTATATCAGAGGTCAATTATCACACAAGCTACGTTAATATGGTTCCCAACCAGAAACAATTATATAAAACTATAGTCTGTTCCGTGCCAAGTGATAAGCTTGTACCAGTGAAAGCTAATTTTAACACGTGTCAGCCACATCAAGTGAGACCTTATTTATATAGTAAAATGCATCCATTTTAGATTCTCTTTATTCAATTAAAATCAAAACTTGAATTTACACCTATTTAAAAAGACTTCCTAGAATGAATAAAAAAGCAAACAAAAATCTAAGTGGGAAATCTTTTATTTAAACCTCGAAATGAGGGGGTAAGGGTGCAAACAGTAAATGCAATCAGTCTAAAAAAGCATTTAAAAAACGAGATGTTCCTTAAAGATTCAATTTCAATTTGATATGATTCATTAAATGAATATAATAGAAGTGTAATAAATACACTAAAAGTTTGTCAAAAATCTATTTAATCAATATGTTGATACCACCTGACACCAAAATATTGAAGGGTCTGGAGTTCATTCGCTATAGGAGTGGTGGTAGGTAACAGCAGACGGTGCAAATATTGTTTAAAGAAAAAGCATAGTTAAAAAACTAGAGGGGTCAAACCCACTATTTTACGAATTTGAGTCTTCAATTTAACCAATGTATCCTAAATCCAGGGGAAAATTATGACAGTTGTTTGATACCATCTATCCTATGGTGAATAGACTATTACTGTGAATAAGTATGTTGTTTATAATTTTATCTATGCTTCATTTACTACCTTGTAATATTAATGGTGTTTGTGTTTTTATATTCTTAAACTTATTCTAAATTATTTCAATATTATTAAAAACTATTTGTGCAGCTGGTAAATTGCAACTGTGAAACTGTTTTCCCTTCTCCCCTATGGTCAAAAATCCTTCCAAATGATCCCTTGTGCTGTCACTTATGTTTCCCCCATCTTGCTGGCTGTGAATGTCGCTGACACACCTAGAAACCTTAGCAGTAAACAACAGGCTCATGAAAAGAACAAAGAAAGTCAATTAAAATATATGACAAAATTAGCAGTTCAAACATTTTTCAAAGTGAAAACAAGTGAAAAAGATTGAGAGTTGAAAAATAAAACCATCTCAACAAATTGGAAAATAATTTATCCTTTTCGTGGCCTGGTTTCAAAACTATATGCTAGCCTGATTATTAAAAAATATCACTAATTTATTCACCTATCACCAGAGTTGCAACTCAATAATAAACCTCTAAATTTTCAAGGTCTACCAGGCCTAAAAATTTAAAATGAATCTTTTAACAAATAAATTATGGCTTAAAACTCTTCTGAAGAAAGCTTTAAAGTATTGTTGAAAGAAATTGGCAAACACAAAACCCTCAATGAAAGTATGATTAAATAATTGTTGTCTTGAATTATTAGCTACGCTGTGTTAATCCGACACTTCAGACTTTCTTCAAAAAATACAAAATTACCTAGATAGAGTAGCAACCCCGTTTAGTTTTAATTAACGCCAGGCTAGCATTTGCCATATTAAGTCTCAAAAAGACTATTCCATCCAGGGGCCACTATAATCCTGTTTAAAGTCACAACTGGGCCCCTGGTTGTTTAATCCACCTTCCAGGAGTTCGGTGTGAACCCCAGTTCTTACCACCGCTCACAGGCTCCTGGGGGACCAATAATGGCTCGCGCATCACTGGTGATGTCAATGTGATAGTCACAGTGATGTGGGGTTCCTTCACACCCATCACCAGAATAGCAGCCTCGTCAACCTTGCGGTGAACCTTATAGGTCTCCTCGGGGCACACAATCTGGGGTAGGGAGAAAAAAGTTGTTTTAACCATTTAACACTAAATAAGCATTAAAATCTTAAAAATAATTATATATTTTTCGTCACCATATTAACTATTTATTTTGCAAAACAAATTTCAACTAACCTAAGCTTATCGGTAACATACCTAGATATTTAATAGACTGTTCCCCTAAAATGGCTGTAAATCCCACCTGCAGCTGTTTGGGCAAGTTCTCCGCCACCTTGTTGAGCAGAGTCCTGGTGGGCTTCTCGGCACACAACACCACAAGATTAACAGCTGTGTCCCCATGAAGCAATAGTCCCTTAGCCAAAACACCTACACGCATCACTCCCTTTAGTACACGGGGCACTTGACTGTCGTCCTTGTCTCGTTGGAAAGAAAACCTGTTTACAAAGCACACAGTACCTTAACACAATCATAATAGAAAAAAATAATTGAATACTGGATGTAGCTGAGGAAATAATTTTAGGGAAAAAACAAACCAAAAACAAGTTTTCCTTCATAGCAATAAAATAGAGCCCTGTAAGTCATAATTGAACATTCAAACTAAAAGTATACCTACATTTATGAAGGTAAAAAATAAATAAAATACTACTCACAAATTTCCATCTCGACCATCTTCCTTCTTGCCAACATCTCTGGATTTATCCACCTTGGTGGGTTCAACCTTGCTCTGTGGCACAGGAGTGGAAGTTGCAACAGGCTTTGGAGTAGCCGGTGGTGTAATAACAGGAGTCTTTGCTCCAGGGCCAGGAGGTCTAGTCCCTGGCGTCTGTACTGGCTTTACTCCCTGTGCTAGAGGTGGGCGCACACCCTAGACAAATAATCAGTTTTTATACTCTCCGAAATATCAGAGGAAATAAATAAAGTACTGGCTCGTATGTCGCGCAATGTTTTTCTCTTGAAAATATTCTCCAATGGGACCAATGAATAAGGTTTACTGTAGCCAAATGTTCACTACAACTGAGTTCACAGTATTCCCATTCCTGTCCATCCAAGAGCATGCACCTGTCCGAAAGGGCACTACAAAGCTTTATCTCCCTAAAGACCTTACTTATCACCCAGACACCTCCTTCAACGAATGATCCAAAAGCAACTGTATGCATCACTCAATAAGACGAGGCTAGTGAGGGGGGTTAAAAAAAAGGGTAATGCAGCATCTCACCTCCAGAGCAGTCTCCCCAAAACTATCACTCATCCTCCAAGTAACGATTCCCCCCCTCCTAGAATCGCATCACACATTTATTTACACCTTCAATTATTATAGTCATATTATGTTCTGACTATATTTGGGCCCATACGGTATATTGATGAAAGAACATTTTATAAATCCATACTATACACTTTTTTCCTATAAATTAAGATATGTGTTTTTCAAATTTACAAATATTGGTCCTAAAAAACTGTATCATACATTGTTTATACTAGAAATGATTATTTTAAAGCTCTGATCATAACATCCACATTTTAACCAAATATTTAGAAGTAGATAAGAAAAGAAAATGTTTAAAAATTCTAAATGATATGTTTAACCCCTGTTTGGGGTTTGTTTGGTATGTATGCAATGAGACATATTTTTCTTTTTGTTCAGCATATCACAGAAGTCAACATCATTAACAGTTTCCAGCCTGTGGTCTGATTGGTTTATTAAAATTCCTCCAAAATAAATAATTTATTTAATAAAATTCAACTTTCTTTGGCTATACTCTAGTTACTATGTTATAGAACCAAACTCTCGATGAAAGAAAGCAAAGCGATCACGAGTCCAAAATAATAGAGAATAAGATTTGAAAAATAGTTGGATATAACTCAGAATACATTTTTTGGGAACAAGATTCTCTTCATATATTGTTCAAAGCGAGCTAGGTGTATCATCATTGTTACATCCAAACTAAATACAGTGGTGTCTATTAAAATAAAATGAGTCCGTCTGAGGAAAAAAATAATGGCTTATTTGATTTAGCAGAATAAATAAATACTAAAAATAAACATTAACTTTATTAATGTTATTTCAGAGGTTGGCCTCCTACGACACGTGAGCCAAGAGAGGCAGACGGAATGATTTTCAGTAGCAAGCTGAGCCATTTGAAGAAAAATGATTCAAAAACCTTTATTTTTTTAATCAAAACCATTGATGTTAGTAACTAAAATTTTGTTTAAGATATTTATAGCTTTTGTATTTATTTTGATTTTTATGAAAATATGAAATATTCAATAGTTATAATTTGACGTATTTTATTTAGAAACATGTTGCAACTTTTAAATCTTTCAAGATCCACTTAATTTTGTTTTAATGGTTGTACTATTTAACTAGTATAACATAGAAATGATTTGGGTGGGCTTAGGTTAGTTGGCATGTAGCAACTTGGCAATATTACAATATTACTTCGGCACAACTCTACTAAAAGGTTGCTTGGCCCCTGGTTTAGAGTAATAAATACAACCCTTATGTGTTTCTTTAAGTGGTGCGTGGAATACATTCTGGTAATTCTAAGGGGACATAAAATATGGCTGCATTTTATGGTGACTAAGAGGTCGGGTGTTCATATGGTTCTCTTAATTTAGTTCAAATTATTTCTCAAGTTTTCTCCATGCAAATGCGGGTACACATTCCCGGTTGAGTATACTGATGATGGTTTATCCTAAATTGTTTTCCATTCAACTTCCACACAAAGGTGGGTACACTTTCTAAATTACAACCTGCCACATCCTTAACACATTATCGTAATTACGACATACGAGTATAGTCCGAACAGGTGAATCAAACTCACAAAGAAATAATATTATTAAAATAATAAATCAGAAGTTACAAACATTGATCTCTTATGATAATAATAAACTTATTTATATTTATTCTTAACCCTTTTACATTAAGGTACAACAAAAATAAAATATAATTCAAACAAATCAATCCAATATCAAATATATTAAAAAATAAACATTTATTAAATTTTCATTATTCATGCTGTCCATAGCTGTCCTATTTTTTTAAATATCCCATAACACTAGAGGAAGTTTGATATAATTTTGGTCAAAACGATCCAGTTTATCGTGATAAAGCATGAATAATTAATTTTGGGCTGTGTGGTATCAGAGCCAAAAGCTACTCTTTCTCCAAATTTCTCTAATTTAATTTAGATAAAGATCAAACTACCTTTATATAAAAAAGTTAGTCATTGTTGTTCCTTTACAAGTGTTCTCTAATATATTGTTTAATTTCTTTAACAAAATTCAAATATAATCACAAAAGAAAGTCCCGTTCCCTTATGAGTTAAAAAAGAGATAGAAAAGGCCTAACATGATTGTGTGCCCTAAAATTCAAGTACTGTCACATAATACATTATACTACCATAAAGCCGCATGGCTGATTGACTCATGAACATTAATGTTTAACAACTTTCAGGTGAGCTAAAACTTGAAATTTAGCCAACTTATAGCTTCTAGCCTGTAACTGATGAAAACATTCCAAAAAGTAAAACTATTTTAATTTTTAACCCCCAAAAAAAGATTCAAAATAGTGGAGCAACTTTAAAATCAGTACGGACCTTTCTTTGGAGGTCTCTTGTGGCTAAACGGTAAGACCTATCAACAACCGGCTCTGGAATTGCATTAGTTTATATCCACTTGCAAAGAAAACCCACTGGAGGTTTGGAGTTGGAGCCCCCAAATAGCTAAACGAGTTATAGAATAAAACTGATATAAATATCCAATCGGGTTGTCTTATAATAATAACTCCGGTAATATGTTGAGAAAATCATACTTATATTTATATAAAAAACCGGATTAAAATAATGATTTACTTGCCATCATAAAGTGCATTTTCCAATAAAAAAAAGTCATATTTTCTTATTTAGGAAAAACCACTCACAGTGCACCCGACGGGGATCAAACCCTGATCTCGCCATTCTCGGCAGTCTAGCCTAACATGAGACTAGCACATTAGACCGTGCAACCACTGAGGGGGTTATTTATACTCAAAGAGTTGTAAGTAAAAGGCTATCATTGTAAATAGAAACATTAGTTGATCGGGGCATTTTCTTCTCTCCCTTCCAATCATGGCCAAAGTTTCTGCGCCTGTTGTATATTTTTAATAAGAAAAGTCACGCAAAGAGACAGGGAGGATTATTATGTGGTGAGGGAACCCTTAGATTATTGTTGCCCTGGGAGAAAACTGCTTAACTATGTGTAACCAAATAGGTGGTTACTGTAATTTTTTATGTTGGGCTTGGATTTTTTTTTTTTTGAAAATTGTAAAAATTTTTTTTGTTATTTTTAAAATCTCAATAATTCTTTTTAAATTACAATTTTTTTTTAAATCCATTGTTTGGCTTGGTTTTATTTATTTCAATATTTAGCGTAAGATTTGTTACTTTAATTTTAATTGATGGCTAGACATAAATATTTTTATTTTCCTCTCAATGTTAATTTCTATAAATGGAAAGGAAGAGAGATAAAAAAACACTAGTGAATTGGTACTATAGTTTTTGAAAAATCTATTCTTTCAGATTAACATGTAGTTTCAATACGGTCAATTTATCTTTAGCCGACTCTTAAGACCTCAAACCATGATGTAAGAGACAGTTGGTGTCACTCCCTTTACCTAAAACAAAACAACTTGGGGTAAATTTTAGGTAGTTCCAAGTTTCTCGGCAGAGGGCTATAAAAGGAGTCATAATTTTTAAAATAAGGAATTTTACTGACCATGTAATATAAATATAAATTGATTCATTTCTAACAGGAATGTATTCGCTTCTATCAAACACAGATCAAATTTGGAAAGAAGCATGTCTTCCCCTAGACGTGACCAGCCATATTAATCAATAATTGGATTTAAAGTTTCAATTGGAAACCAATTTGATTTGGGATCAATTGGCAAATGAAATTTGTGAGGAGCATGTTTGCTGTAATGAGGAGAAACAAGATTGGGAATAAAGTTATCCAGTAAAGAATACATATACAGGGATTACATGACAAAGTAGAGGAAGCATGACTGGGATGGTATGGGCATATAATGAGAATGGAAAAATAGATGCCAAAGAAAATAGTGTAAATGAAGAATGTAGGGAAAAAGACCACAAAGGACACCAAGAAAGAGATGGGAGGGCCTTATAATGGTGTGTGTTCAAAGTGAGAGGAGAATAATGGAAGGGATTAGAGGAGGAAGAATGGTGGAAGGAGAGGAAGCAGAATGTCCATTTGCATTAGAATTCATTTCAGACATATAAAAACAATTTTAGAAACAATTTTCTGATCTTGATGGATAAACAGATGAAATAAGGCGGTGTTAAAATCTATTTGACTGTTATGTTGAAACAATACCAAATCAGGCTCAAATAGAAATTTATCATCTCGAATCATATGACATACCGTAATGCAAGTATAAAGAAGGAAATCCGATACAATTGTATAAATCCTTTCAGCCTGAGCAGTTTCCGTTTCAAGGCTACCTATCGAGCAAATTTATATAATAACCCATTTGAAATCCATTCTAATAATGATCACCTCAAGTTTGAAACATAAGTTTAGTAATATTTTGAAATTTGTTAGTTACAATCGAAATAGAGTAAATATGAGTGTTTCTTGAATATATGTAGTCCTACCGCTTTTCTTTGTAATTGTTACATTTCTCTTTCTTTCTGAATAATATGTTGATTTTCCCAAAAATATCAAAGTTATTTTTTTTTTAAACTTTGGCCCGCAAAAATGTGTAAACTATATTATGTGGCCTGCATACCAAAAAGTATGAAGACCTATGTAGAATAAAGAGACAAGTCAAATATAATAGAAAGTATTACATTAGTACGTAGGCTAGTTAATAAGATGATCAAATAAGATTTGAAAAATAGTTGGATATAACTCAGAATACATTTATAGGGAACAAGATTATTCTCTTCATATATTGGTCAAAGCGAGCTAGGTGAATCATCATTGTTACATCCAAACTAAATACAATGGTGGCTATTATCCAAAATGACAAATCAGTATGTCTGTACAAAATAAGTGTCTTGCCTATGTTTAGAAAAACAAAACACAAAAATGAACTCACTCAAATGTATTAGTGCTATTTCAAAAAAAGTTAGGAGTAATTCATATTTATACAACCTTTTCTTATCTCAAAGTTGAGTGTGTAATACATTCTAGTAAAACTAGGATAAAGATTCGTTTTGTTTCACGATGAAAAAAATATATTTTTGAATATATATTTAAATATACTGTATAATATTGCTAGAATATTATTATTAGCACCGCGTCTTACTACCTGTTCAGGTTATATGCACTTATGCTAATGTGTAATGGTAGGGTGATTGTGAGATGAAATGGAGGATCTACAGTTTAACGTGGAATCCGAACCACGGTGG
>CABEEJ010006315.1:18046-38373 GCA_901482245.1 Timema douglasi
GGGGGGGGGGGGGTAAGAAAAAGGACTCTTAGATGTTCCTTTTACATGTTCCTATCTAAGTGTCCTACTTCTCTTTAGTGTTTTTTGTTGTATTTTATCTTTAGGAAGTTGTATTGCGCGTTTCACAACCCCTCCCCCCGACGACTTCCAATAAAATGAAACCTAGGTCAAGGGATTGGGCGGTGATTATTTATTTAATTTAAAAGGCAATCATTATCTCTTTGTCCAGTGGCAGCAATGTAAAGTGTGAATTGTGTTATTTTCACTGTAAAAGTCATATTGTGTTTGTTCCTTTTATATGTTTCTATCCACCTTTTTTCTACTTTCTTCCAAATACTTATACAAAATAAAACAATAAAATATTAAAAAAAGCGAAAAAAAGTTTTCCTCAAATAAATAATATCAGTATTCAAGTGTTAATGGTTTATATTAAATTGTTTGTTATGTTATGTTTGTGTCCCCCAGGTTCACATGATGAAGATGCATCTGTTCACATTCGTCCAGATCATGTGTTTGGCCATCTTGTGGGTCGTCAAGTCCACCAGAATATCTCTGGCCTTTCCTTTTTTCCTGGTTCTGATGATACCACTGAGAGCGCAGCTCAAACATGTCTTCACACCACAGGAGCTCAGAGTGGTCAGTAACAAACATTGATCTACACTTAGCACACCTTTGGTTTAAACAAGAACAATACGCACACCTTAGAGAGTTTAACAAACTGCATCTCATAAAATGAAGTGAAAAAAGAGCGCACTTCCTTAGAATGAGTTGTTTGTGCACTTTTATTACTTCAGGATAACTTCTAATAATTACTCTTTTCAAAATGATTTTTACCTCCAGAAATGACAATGCAACAAATGTCACATCACATGACAATTATATGTCCGTGAGAAGGATGCTATTTCACGGATGTATAGTTCTTGTGGGGGGTAGTGAATGTAAACACTATTTTTATGGGATCTAGAAGGTTTAAATGGCCGATATTATTTTATAACACCTTCCTAAAAAATAATATTTGATTCATGCTTACACATAAAAACCTTTTTTCAACCCTCTGAAAATAACAAAATGGGCATGTTAAAGTTGACTATAGTACATTTCATAACCGAACCTTAACCCATATAAACTAAAATAAATACTAATACACCTGTGTACAAGGCACATCCAGAAAGTAAGAGTACTCGATTTTTCTATTTAAAAAAATGTATTTAAAACAAAATTACAGGATTTTGTTGGTAAACATGTCAGTTATTTCTCCACGTAGTCTCCTTCCCGTTCTATGCATGTTGTGAGCCGTGGCACAGGCTTTTTGATTGGGTCCGGTTGCATACGGCTCCCGGGTGCTGTCAGAGACTGAGCACAAATATTCTCAAATACATATGGAGGCACTAGGACTGGTTTTTGGAGTGCAAAAATTTGTGTACGAGGAAATTTAGGTTCTAAATAGATCACAAGCTTGTTGTCACAATTTTTGTGCCAAAGAAAGGTATACCAATTCTTTCAGCAAACCACCTCCGAAACTGCTCGTATTTCCAATCGAATTTTGACTTGTAGAGAGTTTGTGCCTACTAATAGGAATTGTGCTGACTACTTGCTTGTGCCAGAGTTGTAACACAAAAGTGTTTTTCTACATTATTCGTGAGTATCCAGACTAGTAGACTTACAGAGCAGAACAGATTCAATGCTGAGCAAGGTGGTGAAGTGCATGGTTAATGGTTGGCCAGAAGCAATTAACGAGTCACTATCACAGTCTCTATAAGATTAACTAAATGTCGAAGGCAGGTCCATTTTTCATAGAAGCATATAGAGTCCTGAGGGAGACACATGAGGGGTACCTAGGAGTGGTGAAGACTAAGCTATCAGCTAAGTATTACTTCTGATGGCCCCACATGAACAAGGTCATCGAGAACTATGTCTTGGGATGCCACACGTCGGGCAGTGCGGCAGTCACCTTAGAAAAGCTGTGTGACTCCATGTATTTGGCCGGTAGCACAGTGGACTAATCAACATTGACTTCCTTGGACCTACAAGTGGAACGAGTTACTTGTCGTTATGCTCAATGCAATCCACCACTTCAGCGGAAACCGTTCTTCCTCTTAATGCAATTTTTTCTCGGTTTGGATACCCAGAGGTTTTAATATCTGATAATGGTAGTCAGCTAACAAAGTCTATAGAACTCTCTGAATTTTACTCAAGAAATACGAGGCATGTTTTTTTAATTAGGTACCGTTTTGAAATAAAAAACACAAGTGTACTTTTTTTATCAATTTTATTTTTACATGAAAGCCAGTACTTGAATCTACTTTTCAACATAATTTCCACCAATAGTAAGGCTCTTGTTGTATCGTACAACCAGCTTTTGAATTCCATCCTCATAGAAATCTGCCACCTGATTTGAGGTCATCATCATCATCGTGGTGCTGATCACCAAGATCTTCACTTTCTTGGGTGATGTTGAATACCGCCATTCCATGGATTGTTGTTTCGATTCCGGCATAACATGAGCCATCCATGTTTTGTCCCCTGTGAAAATTTGGCTTAAAAAAATCATCACCAAAATCACCGTATTGCTCAAGGGAAGTCAACGCACTGGCTAAACGTTTGGTTTTGTGCACCTCAAGTCAACATTTTCGGTACCCAGCATGAGCACAACTTACAATAATTTAAGTGTTGTCACATTTCCATAAAGAACACTTCTTGAAACTTGTTAGATAAAGATGGAATCGTAAAGCGTCTGCTCTCTTGAACTTTGCCATCAACTTCTGCACCAAGTCTTCAGTAATTACAGAAGGTCGCCCACTTTGTTCCTCATCAGGCACATTTGTGCGGCCATCTTTAAATGCTCTAACCCATTTTCTTACCATTCCTTCACTCATAATGTTTTCTCCACACACTTCATTGATCTGCTGATGAATTTCAGCTGCTTTCACATCTTTTGCATGAAGAAAACTAATAACAGTGTATTTCACAGTCGGCGGGATTTTAAATTGACTGAGCCATTTTAAATACTCACAAACAGACGTAAACACAATCGAATACTTCCATAATGGCGTCTGTTGCTAGCCAACAGATGGAGGTACTCAATGCGCATGCACAGAGTAGCAGCCGAATTTCAAAACGGTACTTACTTTAAAAAACACGCCTCGTAGTATAGGGCTGAAGTTCTATACAATCCTGCAACTAACGGACAAGCCTAAAACTGAATGTGACAGATAAAACAACGCATAGGCAAAGTCAGAGGTGAAGGAATCAGCGATGATTGAATCTATACTTACAAACTGAAACACCCCGTACAGCACAACTGGAGTAGCCCCAGCAGAGCTGATGTTCGGTAGAACTGTTCACTCAGCTGGATATAATAAACAATGGGGTCGATAGAGAACAACTCGTATCTCAAGTCCAAAGTAAAGTTTCAAGGAAGGGGAGAAAGTTCTAACTAAACAGTTCAACAAAAATAAATTTTACCGGGTTGAGCCATCAAGTACTGGGGAGATGCTTATATTTTCTATATACAAACAGAAAAATAGTAAAGAAATATTTGAGCCAAATAGCATCTTCCAGATTACTGAATGAAAAAGGAAAGGGTTGAAGGATGTGATTGGCATGACCCCGCTCCCTGGTTGCAATGATAACGGCAAGAGCTGGACATTCGGAGGATTCCAGAAGCTTTGCTGGATTCTAGGTCATCTCTGGAGTGGGGAGTCCCTCAAGGGCATGCCCAGCTCCAGAAGAGGAGAAATAGTATAGTGTTAATTTGGCAACACTCAGGAAGAGCACGAGATGATATGTGACATTGTTGAACATTAGAGATAAATTATAGATACAAAAAAACTTATCATTATAAAAATGTAGTACTAACAAAGATAGAAATCTGTTATTCGAATTTTTTTTTTTTAATAAAATTGATAGTTTTCGAGATATAAGTAAATATAAATAATTTTAATTTAGGTCTTTGAAAATTAATTTGATTCCTATGCTCTTTGGTTGACAAAGTTGTTTCTTTTTTCTCAATTTTTCTGTAACAGTGTTCCTAGCTCCTAGTGCCATAGGGTATGTAACAGTGTTCCTAGCTCCTAGTGCCATAGGGTATGTAACAGTGTTCCTAGCTCCTAGTGCCATAGGGTATGTAACAGTGTTCCTAGCTCCTAGTGCCATAGGGTATGTAACAGTGTTCCTAGCTCCTAGTGCCATAGGGTATGTAACAGTGTTCCTAGCTCCTAATGCCATAGGGTATGTAACAGTGTTCCTAGCTCCTAATGCCATAGGGTATGTAACAGTGTTCCTAGCTCCTAATGCCATAGGGTATGTAACAGTGTTCCTAGCTCCTAATGCCATAGGGTATGTAACAGTGTTCCTAGCTCCTAATGCCATAGGGTATGTAACAGTGTTCCTAGCTCCTAATGCCATAGGGTATGTAACAGTGTTCCTAGCTCCTAATGCCATAGGGTATGTAACAGTGTTCCTAGCTCCTAATGCCATAGGGTATGTAACAGTGTTCCTAGCTCCTAATGCCATAGGGTATGTAACAGTGTTCCTAGCTCCTAATGCCATAGGGTATGTAACAGTGTTCCTAGCTCCTAATGCCATAGGGTATGTAACAGTGTTCCTAGCTCCTAATGCCATAGGGTATGTAACAGTGTTCCTAGCTCCTAATGCCATAGGGTATGTAACAGTGTTCCTAGCTCCTAATGCCATAGGGTATATAACAGTGTTCCTAGCTCCTAGTGCCATAGGGTATGTAACAGTGTTCCTAGTTCCTAATGCCATAGGGTATGTAACAGTGTTACTAGCTCCTAATGCCAGAGGGTATGTAACAGTGTTCCTAGCTCCTAATGCCATAGGGTATGTAACAGTGTTCCTAGCTCCTAATGATAGAGGGTATGTAACAGTGTTCCTAGCTCCTAATGCCATAGAGTAGGTAACAGTGTTCCTAGTTCCTAATGCCATAGGGTATGTAACAGTGTTCCTAGCTCCTAGTGCCAGAGGGTATGTAACAGTGTTCCTAGCTCCTAATGCCATGGGGTAAGTAACAGTGTCCCTATCTCCTAATGCCATAGGGTATGTTACAGTGTCCCTAGCTCCTAATGCCATAGGGTATGTAACAGTGTTCCTAGCTCCTAATGCCATAGGGTATGTAACAGTGTTCCTAGTTCCTAATGCCATAGGGTATGTAACAGTGTTCCTAGCTCCTAGTGCCATAGGGTATGTAACAGTGTTCCTAGCTCCTAGTGCCATAGGGTATGTAACAGTGTCCCTAGCTCCTAATGCCATAGGGTATGTAACAGTATATATTATTTCATTTATGATTTTTGGTGTAGTGTTTCAACAGCAATCTATAGACCTATTATTTTTATTGAAGATTAAAGTGAGAGAAAGTCACCATTTATTTTCTATAAAACAGCTTCAATTGCCCACTTGGTTCTTCCAGGCAACACTATTGTATTAATGTCTTCACAAAACGGAGGGAAACCAACCATTGGCACAGTTATACCCATGTGTGTGCTGTGTGGACACTGGTTTATTCAGATGTCAAACTATTTTAAATTATTCCATTTTAGTATACAATGTTTCCCAATCATTGGACTCTGGGGTCAAAAACCAGCCTTTCCAATTCATATTTAATTTGCAAACCTTTAATCCTTAATGTCTATTTTATCCTTTACAGTTTACATGATAATTTTTTTTTAAATAATTTTAGTTAGTATATACTTAATATTAATTCATTCCACAGCTATAATATAAATAATTTATTAACAAAATGCATTTGTTTAGTCATTAACTAGGACTGCACAGTTGGCTGGTGGAGGAAACCATAGTTTATCAAGAAATGTGTGAACAGCAATAAGTATTTTTTGTTCAATAGTGGGTAGCCGTGTCTGCCTTGTATTTTGTAGTGATGACCCGTGATCACGTTACTGGCAGTTCATAAGTCATCAGGGCTACTCGGTCTGTTATGTCAATAAATATATCTTTGGTCACTGTGCTCTAGTTTCATTGTAAAACTAGTAACTAGATGATTGATGATGATCCATGCCATTCTGAAGGTTTACCTCATCACTACCCCATTAGGTTGGAGAGCCCACACAATGGAGCACAGTGAAAGATTGAAAAATAGGAACATTAAGAGTCTTAGGAATAAAAGCGCAAGTATGACTCAGTGTATGGATGTTGTTGAAGGATAGTAAGTGTGAAGAAAGTTAGTGAGGATGGATTACGTAAGAAGTTCTTGTTTTTTTTTTTTAGCTATATGCACTGTTTCTTGCCCACCCCTTAAGGAAATGGCGCGATTAGGAATGTAGGTATTTATCTGACCTACATACATACCTAATCACGTCATTCCCTTACAAGGTAGGCAAGAAACTGTGCATATAGCTCATAAAACAAATCCGTACTTAATCCATCCTCACTTTCTGCACACTTACTATCTTTTCATAACTCCCTTCATTCCAACAATATCCATACACCGAAACATACATGCTCTTTTATTTTTAAAACTCTTAATGTTTGACTTTTCCACACACTCTACCTTCATATACTTGCTGCCTCACTCAATCCCTACTCATCCTCTCATCATGCCCAAACCAATGTAACACGCTTCGTTCACCTTAAAAATAAAAGCATATTTAGGTTTTCAAATGTGCTTGTCTTGTATGTAAAGTTTAGTTTTATTAAATATAATATGCTCGCTACTAAATATTTTGAGAATGGTATTGTCTGTTTCAGTTGGACAGCCAGGAAGTTGATCCCTCAGACACTCAGGAAGATGAGCCCGACTTCTATGACGAGGCTCCACTGCCCGGGTAGTTTGTTAATTGCTCGGCTCAATATTGGAAACTGGCGCTGTTATCTCTAGCAAATGTGCAAGTTTTTGTTACACAAGCTAAAGCTAAACTTTGTTAGCAAGAACCAAATCACAGTTTTAATTTGTGGTGATTTACTTGAAGTTGACTCCAGTACACTTGATAGCGCTCATGTGCACTCTAGAATGTTGTTGTTGTCCCTCTAAAGTGCCTTCTCTTCAAACCACTCGTCATGACAGTTAGGGAACGTGACAGTGTGATGTCAGTATAGCACAGTATTCATCAATAATTTTGTACTTAAAAGAAAGGATATCTAGCTATATTATGAAAAGTTAATGTTAAAGTTGGCAAGCAAGCTCTCAACTTGTTACAGAGATAGATCGATTTTATTTTTTCTAAGTAGAATTTAAATCTTAATATTAAATAATACAAATATATGTATGTGTACAAAATCAATGAAGAAAGTATTACGGCCTTGAAGCAGACCAATGCAAATATGGATAAATAGGATTTAATAAAAATACAGTATTAGGGCACTTCTCCGGTTGGGAGGAATCACCATAGGTGTAACAAGGTAACATATCTTAGTTCTCGCGGGTCAACATGTTTCAACAATTTACAAAATAATAAATCTGAAAATTCAAAATATTTGTATAAAATAGAAAAAGAATTAAGTTTCATTAAAACACAAGTATTAATCTATTGTTACCCAGGGAATTGAGCATTTCAGTTTTGTTCTAGGCCCATCCTCAATTAGTTGCGCTACTAGCAATGTCAAAGCAGTCATGTCTACCAACAGGAGTTAAAAGAATAAATAAAAAGTAGTGAACTTTAGATAACAGCCGATGTTGTCATGAATATGACACGTAGTGTGCAACTGATTTTAGACGAGCCACGATCAAAACCTTTTTAAAGTTAGTAATAGTGACATTAAGCATAGTTATTTATTAAAGTATAGAAATAGAAAAGTATTAAGGTTTCATTTATTTGAAAGTTTAGTGATAATAAAGTTCATTTTATTGATAGTTTTAAGTAAAACTACTACAATGTTCTCATTTTTCAATAATTTACAACCATGTTGTATTAAATATACTTGGCAATTAAGTCTGGATTAATGAAGGATTTTAATTTGAAGGTGGTTATTGTAACTATGTTTCCATTTTCATTGATTTGTGGATGTTAATAAAAAAGAAGTGTGAAATCATTCCACTCATCAATTTAATTTGTGTATTAATGTGATCAAAATAGTATAACAATAGCAAAATAGTAATTTTAATATTTCCATCAAATTAATCTTTCTACACTTAATATAAAGCTAGTAATTATTCAAATATTTAAAGCTCATTCAACTTTTCTAATCATGATCTATTCATATAAATACTTATTATAACATGGTATCTCTCTTTTATTGATTTTTTAAAAGTAAAATACTAGTTTTAGATAGAATTTTCAAATTTTCAATCTAATCAATAATATAACATAAACTATTTAATGAAGGTTAAAGTTATATGTGTATTTTTTTCTCATTTCTATTTACTTATGCCTTGTATAACGTAATTGTAATATTTCAGTTAGATGACATACTAGTCTCATTATTATTATTATTATTAGGTAGTTCAGGGACGGAATTAGGTAGGGGTTAAGTTGAAAACCACAATCTTGCCAATAAGATTTGTAATTTGAAACTAAAACCTTGTTAATTTTGGAACATTTTATTGTTTTACTTATTTGTATGAGTTTCCACCAATAAGCCAGGCGGTAGCACTTTTTTGACGAAAATAATTAGGGGAAAACTGGAAATGGTTTCGATCGCTTTATTTCGGGAGTCTGATGAAAAATACTAAGTTTCCCCCCTCCCTCCGAAATACCTCTGTGTTGACCACCATATTATAAAAATGGAGCAAAAGTTCAGTTTTTCGCCAATAACTCCATGTGTGTCAGTTTTACACTGAAAATAGCTATATCGATATTGGGGATAGTTAAATTCTCTATAAAAACATTCAAAAGCACTTATTCGCTAAGACCTAAGTTTCGGAGCAATAGCCGCGAGAAGTGTGGTATTCTCCTGCAACAGCTCAAAATATCGAGCTTCGCTCGCCGTATATCGTTGTTTATGTTGAATATTACTCTAATTCAATGTTTTAACAAACACTAATACAGATATATCAATATTTATATGCCATTTTGCAGCCTTTTAAAATTAGTTTCCACACCACCATATGGTAGAACTTATGGCGCGTTTTTTTTGATTGGTCAAAATATTCTTCTTGTTTTCCTCGTAGTTATCGTGAGTCTCACTGTCAGTTTCCAATTCGTGAGATATTTCAGTCTCTTCAGAAATAAATTGATCCAATTGGATGTCAATTTCTGTATCAAAATTCAGCTTATCTGAAAGGTCTATATTTGTGCACAATTGTAATAAATTGTGAAACATCGAAGCCCAACTTTCCGACAGGTGCAGGATGCTCTACTCTTTTTTGTGCATTTACAAATATAGACTTTAAGAGCGTTTGCGGAGCTGGATTCTCATTTGAAGTAATTGGAAGAAGACCGTCCTTGGTGTTCTTCCAGCCCCAAGCTAGCGAGCTTTTGGATTTGCCACACCATAGCTGTATTTGGTGGCACTTTCTAAAGGAATGTTGATATGCAGCTTCCCGAGTAAAACTTTTTGATAGGGACTTTGATGAAAATAGTTGGAATCTCAGACTATCTTATGAGCTGCCATCGATCTTGGCTCCATACAAAGCAGCGATGACATGTCCTGCCACGTCAATCCCATCTGGGTCCTTGAAAATCTGCAATTTATTGTCTTCCTTCAATAACCTAACAACCTCTAATTTACCCTGCCTGAAGAATACAGAAGCTGTGTCGCATCCATTGAATGGGTGGAGAAACAAGATGTGATGTTGTTTCTTACTGCGTTTGGCAATTTTAAACTGCTCAAGGAAAATATCATCTTGTCCGTTTAACCTCTGCTCACTTTCATGTAGTAAATGTTTGCTGTAGGTAGTGATAATGATGTTAGCAGCACTTAAAGGTTTATGTCTTCGCCTCCTGCCATTACACAGTCATAATCGCGTGATGCATCAATTACACTATTGATAATGAAAGTCAGCATCTTCATCAGCCTGTTTAATGACGAATCTCGCTTCTTCAAGTTTGACACTTAACATGGAATTATTTATTTATTCTTATCATCCAATATAAATTTTTCTTACAACATAGTGGCTGCCATCGACTCATCGAATAGTACATCAACGCCAGTGTGTCTGTTCAATCAACAAAAATGTTCGTTTAGAGATGGAAAGTTTAATATTACAAAAACAATGAATTTTAAGGAGTAATAAAACAAATAATTATTCACCCTAATTATTTAAGGGGGGTTTGAACCCTCCGAGTGCCCTTTGCTACAGCCTTGAAATATTGATATATTTGTATTAGTGTTTGTTAAAACATTGAATTAGAGTAATATTCAACATAAACAACGATATACGGCGAGCGAAGCTCGATATTTTGAGCTGTTGCAGGAGAATACCACACTTCTCGCGGCTATTGCTCCGAAACTTAGGTCTTAGCGAATAAGTGCTTTTGAATGTTTTTATAGAGAATTTAACTATCCTCAATATCGATATAGATATTTTCAGTGTAAAACTGACACACATGGAGTTATTGGCAACAAACTGAAATTTTGCTCACTTTTTCCAATATGGCGGCCAATGCAAAGTGGTCTTTAGAAAGGGAAAACTTAGTATTTTTGATTGGACCCTCAAATTAAAGTGATCAAAACCATTTCCAGCTTTGCCCTAATTATTTCCGCTAAATGACCTGCCTGGGCTACAAACCATACATTGAGTTTCCTCCCAATATTATGAAATGCTCCTGGAGTTGAGTTATTGTAATAGTTGGAATGTATCTTCCGCCTAAACCCTTTTCAATCCTAGCGTTAACTCTTATTGTTGAACCATATACATGTAGTATTTGGTAAAGGAATTTTAAACAAACTTGGAACATTCATAATTTTCTTTACCACTTAAATTGAAAATATAGGGAAAAAATAAAATAAAAACTGTGTGAATGGTTTAAAGGTTTTCAAAAACACTATTAACTAAGACAGTATTGTTTATTTACTTATAAAATGTACTTAATAATACAATTGTATTTTGTTATTTTGTTTGGTTTTTCTTTGTGGAGGATTTATTTTGATATCAAGTTACCTTCAATGTTATACACCATCACCCTATTACTAGGCCATCACAAATAAAGATGATATTTAGATTAATATGTGTTTTTAATCTACACCAACACATGTTTTTCCCTAAGAGTCGGTAAATTCCTGAAATCTACATTATTACTGGTATCTATTGCATAATTGTATAGATAATTATACAGTTTTATGAATATAAATATGGCTTTATTAATTACAAAACTATCATGTTTTGTACTACAATTGCACATTATACCTCACTGTGAAGACCTCAAACCACGCATGTGCACGCAAGTAGCACTATCAACATGGGCTGTGTTCGAATAGTCCTAGGCTCCCTAGTCAGACCCTCGAGTTTGACTTGCAGTCTTGATGATTTCACACTTCTCACACTGTTCATAGCAAAGTATGCATCAAAATATTCGAACGGCAACAACCTTATTTAAAATGGCAGACGAAATTATAATACAAAACCAATTGCCAGTCAAACACCGCTACCGAGACCATGATCACTTAAACTAAATATTTAAAATACATCCTGCCACATTTAAGCTATGCTAGCAGAGAGCAAGAGGTGGTGTAGAGGTTGGAAGAAGGGGAGAGGCTTTTATAACGGCTGGTGGAGAGAAACAGTTGGGAACCACCTGTCTACTTGTGAAAGTGCTTGCAATGAAACATCTAGAGAAGGATAGAAATAGCTACTCTACCATTATTTCACAGCACATGGAAATGAAGGGTTCGGGGGAAGCAATATTGCGAGGTCAACCATTTGAGCGCGCCTGTTAGTCTGTTGTTAGCAGACAGTAGAGATGTGTCGATATCGATACTTTGTGTACCCGTTCCAAAACGGTCGAGTTACAATGTTGGAACAGTTCCACTATCGATACAGCCAGGCAGCTCTCAAACTCAAGTATCTGGACTTGGTAGCGGGACAGTCGAGTTACAATGTTGGAACAGTTCCACTATCGATACAGCCAGGCAGCTCTCAAACTCAAGTATCTGGACTTGGTAGCGGGACAGTCGAGTTACAATGTTGGAACAGTTCCACTATCGATACAGCCAGGCAGCTCTCAAACTCAAGTATCTGGACTTGGTAGCGGGACAGATGCCGATAACTTAGAGCTCCTGGTACTTACTAGTTACTACTCTACAGTCGTCAACCACAGTGTATTAATATTATTATTAATATATATTATGAAGGAAGTGGAGGATTTGTGTGTTTAAATACTGTTTATCAGTATTAATTATTATTGGTTTCACATATAACATACAATAATAAGTCAACAATTTTCTTATAGGTTAAACTATTATTTTGATATCAAGGTAGGCATGAATGGCTAATATGAGATGTGTTTTTTCTTCACTTCCTCTCCTCCAGCACACGTCCATGGTTAACTAAAGGTTTTTATTTGAATATTAAAATGTGTGTTTAAAAATTGACTATGACTCTACTGTTTAGATAATTATTTTGAAGCTTAAGAAATAACATTAAAATAAATAGAATAAGTATACCCATCTTTATTTGCATAGAAAAAAGCATTATATATGATTATTGAATAACATGACGCTATAAACAACAAGATAAATATGTATTATACTTTAATCTGTTTCCTAACTCCATAACTTTACAGACATTTAAATATTTACTTACAATCTATTGGTTCAATTTAAGCCAGTCAAAAGCTGTGTAACAAATCTAGTGCTCCGAGAAGCTTAATGGTAAGAACTAATGGAAGGCACTCGTCTGTAGCTTGAAGGGCACTAAAAAATAGTATTGTAAAATGCAACGCTAAGTTTAACCAACGGTTAGACTTTACAAACGGTTAAGTTACGAGGACTTTAATGTGACATCGTAAGATTGGGCCTTAATATCCATATTATGCTTAGATATCTTATAAAACACCGGATTGTAAACCAGACGTATAGCAGTTGGCTGTCTACATGTGATACTGTAGGATTACATCAGTTACATCTGGAATATTATAAAAGTTGTTTTAGCCATACAATTTCTTTTGAAGCAGTCGCTGCTGCTTTATACTCGGATTCACTTGTACTAGTCGTAACTAGGCTGTTATGTTGTGAGCTCTGCATGACAAGTGAATTATTTGCACAAAATATGTATCATGTGGTTGATCTACCTACATTCAGTTATCAATATTACGGGCAAAATCAGTCTCAGAATAACCAAAGAAAGTTAACTCCAAATTTACTTTCATTATTTTCATACACTAATCAGAGATTAATTGTACCAATGGTTTATTTTATTTGAGCAAATCTTACTACCAGTCCAGGTTATACATATATGTACTAATAACGCTAATGAGTTAGGGATGACCAAAGTTAAATATTTACGTGTCAACCGTTTTCCCTACTCTCTTAGTTAACTTGAACAAGCACGGCCAAGAAACCAGCTATAGTGAAAGAGTTGCAGGACAACAAATAAATAAAGGCAGAACGCCAGGGATCTTTATTTGACCTACACTGCCCAGCCCAAGTATTCAGACTTAGCTATCTGGACAAATAGTAAAATAGATAATTTGGCAATAGTCATTAAGGGAGATGGGGGTTCGCCAAACTTAAGTGCAAATGAATAACATGATATCAATGGTCTTAAGACCTATTTATTTTAAGAGAATAGGATATGTCTCATAAGTAATTACAATACAATGTTATGAAGTTGCGTCCCATGAGCAATAGTCATATAAGTTTTTAACAACTCAAAAAATAGGGCAAGCGATTGAATTGCGTTTATCTAAATAGGACATATTTATATTTTTAGATAACGTTATCAATCCCATAGTAAACATAGCAAATTGTCGGGAACAATACGCAATATTATAAGCTAGAATGAATACAACCTATCACCTACATCTATGAACTAAGCTTTTCAAAAGATAACTTTACAAGAATCATAATAAGTCCGTCTTGAAAGTGTATACTTCAAACAAAACCTTGATTATACAACATACTTTAATTATGAATCTAGTTAAGTGTTGCTCATAACAATACTCAAAGATCTATAGTTGATCATATACAAAATTATTGAAAGTGTAAACTTCTAACATTACCGTAATAATTAAACATCCTTTAATAATGAATCTAGTAAAGTTTTACTCCTTGTTCTATAGTTGATCATAAACAAAATTATTCCTACTCATCAATCTGCAAAGCGGGGGTAACTATGACGAGAAACTAATTAAGTTCTCTCTCAACTCTATCAACTACAATAATAGTAAATACCCACCGAATATAACCAACAATACTAAACTTCCCAAGTTACTTTTTGACTTACAATAACAATAAATTTAAAGGCGAAAATGTACAATGTGAGATAGCATTCTAAGAGAAGATTACATAATAGATAATTGAAAATAAGTCATCTGAACTTGGACCCAAACGGTTAAATACCATATTACGTTGGTTTCCAAAACAAGCCTAATAGAAATAAAAAAAAGTCAAAAGAATAACAAAGTCTAAGCTCTACATCATATTGACTGGATTTAAGCTGCCTAGTTTCCCATAAAAAAATTCTCAAAAATAATGAACACTTACATTATAATGCAGCTAGTTCCTAATTCCTATCAGCATCAAAGACTGATGTTCCTTTCTGGGTACTAGCTTATATCTCGGATAGAACAGCGGGGAGAATAGGTAGGGAGAAGTCACATGACCCATGAAGTCAGAAATGGCCCTCTCAAGGGGGTAGATAGACACACTTGATTACTCTTCCTGCTCTCTTCCCCAAGCTCAGCGCCTGCGCAGCGTCTAAACTCGGGGGGAACTGGACTAGCGCACAGAGGTTTCATATCACTCGGTGACTTCGTTATTGTTTTCTTATCAAACTCGGCTGATGTGTAGTGTTCCGTGACAACATGCATGGAGTGTCCGTCGTTAGGGCGCCGACTTGCCGGTTTAGTGGGGTAAGGGGGGTTCAATCTTCTAAGGTGGCGGAGGTGGGGGCTATGTTGTTTATAGCCGTGGTTCACGTGGAGGGAGAGTGAAAAACCATTTAATAAAAACAGCCCTCAGTGCACCCAAGCAGGATTCGAACCTTGATCTCCTTGTCATCGAGTCTATTGATAAAATAACGGCTTAGACCATGCTGCTATCGAAGCAGGTAATTAAATATTCTCGCAGCAGCTGACCAATGACTTAGGTTGTGCTTATTACAAAATCCATTGACTTGGTTTGGTTCACAGAAATATCAGAGAACCTACAGATTCTTGGTAAGGTACATTTTCAGGTTCTACTGGACTCAACAGTGGGGGGGATCTGATGGCACGCATACACTTTGTGTTGCAATAATTGACACATGTACAGGCTTTGGTGTATAGACATCATTCTTTTTTCTCAAACACGCTCAATTTGCATACCAACATACACACTTACATTTCTAACTGTTATTTCAAATTCTTGCTTAAGGATTTCTATTATTCTATTTTATTTATTCAAACAATCTATCATCAATAAACAAGATAAAACACATGTTCACTTTCCACCGTGCTGCAACATACACGCTTGCTTGTGTCACTTTGTTTTAAATTCATAATCATGATCAATTGTATCCAGCCTGTTGACGGGTCAGTTTAGTAAAATGCCTCCATTTCCCTCCTTTAAATGTTCCCTTGCTTATCCTCTCATTTGAACACTTCATCTGCTCCTCCCATTTATTTATTGGCCTTCCTTGCGACATGTTTCCTACATACTTCATTTCCAACATTTTCTTTGGTATCCTCTCTTTTTCCACCCTCATTACATGCACATACCAGCTCAATCTTGCTTCCTCTACTATCTCATGTACTCCCACTCTTTCCCAGATAGAGTCATTCCTAATCTTGTTTCTCCTCGTGACGGCTAACGTGCTCCTCACAAACTTCATTCCTAATCTTGTTTCTCCTCGTGCCAGCTAACGTGCTCCTCACAAAACTTCATTCCTAATCCTGCTTCTCCTCGTGCCAGCTAACGTGCTCCTCACAAACTTCATTCCTAATCTTGTTTCTCCTAGTGACAGCTAACGTGCTCCTCACAAACTTCATTCCTAATCTTGCTTCTCCTCGTGACAGCTAACATGCTCCTCACAAACTTCATTCCTAATCTTGTTTCTCCTCGTGCCAGCTAACGTGCTCCTCACAAACTTCATTCTCATAGTCTCCACTTTCCTAGTCTCTCTTACATCCACTGTCCATGTTTCTACTGTGTATGTGACAATATTATTTACAATTAAATTGTATAAAAATTATAACTGAGCTCGGTGTTCCAACACCTAGGAGCCTGTTTCCAACCATACAATATTTTTTGAAGCTTACAATCCACATTGGAAGTACCTCTGGCAATACCAAGTTGACAGTTTATTTAAGTTATCCTTACAGAAACGCATTGTGTAGGCCTACATCAAACAGTACAAGCTTTAAATCCTTTTGTATCACAACTGCTAGAAACCCTCTTGGGTCGTGACTAACCCCTGGAGCAAAGGTTTCAGTAAAATGTACACCTTGTTTTTGAAGAAAGCTTCTCACTCACAAGCGACCTAGGTAACGACTTATCTTTCCATTATGTAAAGTAAGTGATAGTGAAGAAAGTCAACCTAAAAGGAGTTACATTAGGACTAGATAGAAAAGATAAATCAAGAAGCGTGTTTGTTCTTTACACTTTTAAACTTCACACTTCCACAACCACACATAGTTTTGAATTTTCTGAAATATTCAGTTTTCATATAAAGAGATACATACAACACACAAAAAAACTGTACCAAGTGGCATTTCTACACAAGCCTCTTAACTATTTTACTTAAAAAAATATGAGGACTTGGGACACACAAACGAATCAGTGAGTGTACTGATGGACTAAGTCAAATATTCAGGGTTAATTTAGTGTTCAGGTATCATTTATCATAATTAGTTGGCATTAATTTTCAAATAAATAACATATACAAATTCAGACCTTTGAAAGCAATGATTATAACTTAGGGCCAAATAAGGGTCAATGTTACACTTTGTAAGTTTTAAGAAAATACATTTTCATTCTTTTGTGAGTAATAATCGTCTGTGACATCCAAGCAGGTTACATAGACCCTTTTTCCACAGTACTATGACAACCCTTTATTTCACCTGGAAATATAACCCTCAGGTTGTCAGGTTTACATGACTGAGGCCGGGAGGAAGACAATGTCATGGCTTTCTTTCACATTCTAAACACAATACTATACTGTTTTATTTTAACATCACAAAACTAAAATATATGTTATACTAAAGCAATATCTTGTTTTGCCACCAAACTTAATTATTTCAACAGCAAGAATAACCAATAATAACAATAATTAAGTTTGTTTAATCACCGGGCAGCAACATATAGAGATATTCACGCACTCGCGATTTAATGGAAGCAATCAGTACCACAAAGTAATAAACTTTCCGTGTACAAATACAGGGAAAATATGGCATAGCCTGCCCGAGGTAAACAACGTGGCTACTGCACATAGACCACTATTCCGTAGCAAATACAAGACAAACACTGGTTTGTGCTGCCATCTCAAGGAAAATAATACAACTACCATATTGGTGGGAAGAGAACTTTATGTAGACCTCTTTTCCACCAAAAACTCAACATGTGTTTAAAAAACACAGACACTTATTCAACCACAAGCTTCAATTATCCAAGTGACTGACACTTTGGATGGCCATGCCTAATGTTATTATTATATAAAAGCCTGTAAAATTCCCAACCTTTCACTTTCACACACTGATGTTCTAAAACAGGCCTGTCATTTTCACAGATTTTATAAGTTTTTGCGGATTTTAGAGGTATAAAACGGATCACAGGATATTTTTGTGATTTCATTGATATTTTCGACTTTTTTTTAAGGTTAACTTGAGAACTATGATTTTGACTTTAAACTATTGCAAAATTGTTCTTATAATATAGATTTCAAAAAATGGCTCTCTTCAATTCCAGCCTTTAAAAGTTAGCACGCTCAGTCCAAATAAAGACAATTTATATAGACCTTGCTATGTTAAAGTAGCAATGATTGGTCCCGAATGTATGGATATGGCTTCAAGTAGCAAAGTCTGGTTCAAGAAAGTAAAATATATTAACGTTGCTAGGTTCAAACAAAATAACTAGAAAATGTATGTTGGGTCAAGTCAAGCTCATCAAGTTATCAACATTAGTTTGACTATAGATCATTTCAATACTGGTATTGTTAAGAATCAAAGGACATTGTAGTGAAACATCAAGTTTGATATTCCTGAGCTTAAAACAGCTTGCACACATTTTATTTTCATTTGTTCACTTATTATACATATTAAATTGATAATTACACAAGATGAACAAAAAAAATATGTAAAGCTTCACCAGATAGGATGATATATGTACAGAAGTACAAACCCGAATGGGAAATAGAATTAAAATAGTTATTAATATTATTATTATTAGCACCGCGTCTTACTACCCGTTCGGGTTATACGCACTTACGCAAATGTGTAATGGTAGGGTGATTGTGAGATGAAATGAAGGACCTACAGTTTAACGTGGAATCCGAACCACGGTGGAGGCCTGGCATTCCCCACATTCACAAGATGTCTTGTCAGAGGTGAAGGAAGGGTTTGGTAATCAGATAAATCTGTGCCGGGACCGAGGATTGAACCCCGGCCGCCAGCACAGAAGTCTGACACCTTACCCCTAGACCGCCAGGTCACCGACTATTAAAATAGTTAAAGAATGGACAAAACCACACATTGGCCACATACATGATATGTACTTCCATATGAACATAGCCAGCGGAGGAATAAAGGATCTCAAGACACCACCACAGTGTGAAGCAACATTCTCCATTGTCAAATTTTGTAACCAGTGAAATTAAGTGATAATTTTACCAAGTTAGTCCCTAAATGTTTCCAGGCAGGGTCAATACATTTCGGAGCACCCAATGGTAGTTGCTGATAAATTTTACTTCCTGAAAAAGTTTGAGGTATGAGAGTTATTTCCTTCATTTTTTATAAGACCCCAAATATTGAATTTTGCATAATATCGGCTAGGTTGAAACTAAAATAACTCAAGAGGGGCACATCAGAGAAATCTCAAATTTTCACTGTATAGCATGAAGTCATTAAAATTTGATCACTGAGACTTTGTTTACACAAGAACAGCACTTAGTTCAAAATGTTACAAAATCACATTTTTGTTGTGCTACGCAAAATTGGTTACTAAACATGTCAAACAAGTATAAAAGATAAATAACTTGTTTAACATATTATTGTCCACAAGTTATTTGTATTACACTACATAAGTCAGTCCGAGATATTTAATACATTGTCGTAACTTTTTATTTCTGTCCAAACTACCCCCTGGCCTGTGATGGAATTGGTGGCACCACGAACTAAGGAATGCTTTAAACGACCATACAATGACCAAATTCTAACAGCAGAAGCCATGCTCCAGTTTTGTAGTAACAGAAGAATATCTGTAATAACATATATGTATGTCCCAAATGAAGAAATACAAGCAAACAACTTGAAAGTGGAAAAAAGATTTGACACCTGCAAGACAACTTCACATTATTACCATAGATTTGTTCCCCTAAGTCCATCAGAAATCAAATGTTTTTCAAAATATACAGTATTGGCCGAGTACAGCAATTCATTTATCGCCAAGTATGATGCATTTTCATTAGAGAACAAAGATAGCTCGTAGATGGTGGATCGGCCAAATAGAAGGTACAACGACCTACTGATATTTCTTACATCCACATGGCCCAAGAACTTTGTTTCAGACCCCCAGAGATGACAGAGTATGGGTACCAATTAGTATGGTATTAAGAAGATTAGCTCCAGTAGAATTCACTACTGCTACCGGCCGTAATTCCAACATCAGTGACAAATTGTGTTAAAAAATAAGTCAGATTTTTATTTTTGCTACTTCTTAAAGCAGCCACAAACTTATAATGATTTTATGATTAGTATAATCCAGTTCGTGCTAAAAAGACATAAGATTCTTAACTGAGTGATTACATTTCGTTTACCACAGTTTAGTGACCAATTTTGTGCAGCACAACCAAAATGTGATTTTGTAACATTTTGAACTAAGAACTGCTTTATATAAACAAAGTCTCGATGATCAAATTGTAATGACTTCATACTATAGATATAAAGTTAATTTAGTGAAAATTTGAGATTTCTATAATGTGTCCCTCTTGAGTTATTTCAGTTTCAATCTAGCCAATTCTACGCAAATCGCAATATTTGGAGGCTTATAAAAAAACTAAGGATACAACTCACAGACCTCAAACTTTTCAGGAAGTAAACACATATGAAACCTATCCCCCCCCC
>CABEEJ010006316.1:0-14286 GCA_901482245.1 Timema douglasi
TGCTTGTTGGTATATTTTGTGAGGAAACCTTTTAAAATGGGATTGTTTAGCTTCGTCCATGGTATATTCGCGGCTACCATCGCAGCACACAATTCAGAGTATAATTGTTCACAAATGTCAAGGAATAAAACTTGCGAAATTAACATTTGCCAGCCAGTTTTTTCTTTTAAACTTTTGCAGTGCATCGCTGTTTGTTTGTGTTGGTCTAAATTATATTTCTTTTCACATTTTACCTAAAATACATGAATAAATTTACATAATTTGTAATTTTACCAACCATAATTTATTAGGTCTAACTATTCTGAAATAGCCCTAAAGCCGTTAAAATATATATCAGAAAATATAAATCTTAAATCCCTGAAAGAGTTTAAAAGTAGTTTACTTGTATTTAAAAAACCTATGGATAGCCAATGCTATTTATTTTAAAGCAAATAATAAATGAAATTATAGTTATTTTTCAAATATTGCAAAACTATTTTGAATCCTATTATTAAATTTAATGATATGGATATTTAACTTACCTCTTTGGTACACGATTGGCAGAATGATTTTTCCACCTGTCGTGAAATTAGTATCACCACCTATCCATTGCTTAAATAAAGATTTTTCTTTTTTCTCCTTGGGCATTTCCACCACAGTTAACACAAGAAGTGTTACCAAAAAAAATCAGTAAACCCACCAAGACAGATGTTTGTAGAAATGTACAATCAGACCAGCATTTACAAGATATTTTCCTATAGTAGTCTTTTTCTTTTCTTATTTTATAATTAGCAAAAAAAAAAATCTATGCAAGGTAAAATGTAATTGTTTACTTAGCGCACTTTTGCAGTAAAGGCCTAGTTCGGCAGTCAGCCACTTGAGCGCTGAAAATCGCTTTCTAGCTGCTCTACAAAGTGTGTCAATTCTATATCTCCCTTGACTATGTTACAAACACAAGCAAATCAAATACAAGGTTGCCAACCTTTACCCAACTAATCTCAAATGTTCATTTGTGCAACACATTTTTAAAACAAATTATAAAATAAACAACCCGATCCAAAAATGTAAATCAAAATTTACGAACTTGGTTGTTTATTAAAAAAATATTGGTACTAATTAGTACATTATTATATTTTTAGCTAAACAGTAAATATTAAATTATATGTGTGTGAATATTTAATTTTAAACAAAAATATCCCTACTAAAAATTAATCATTTTTTTATTAGTTATATATTTTATTTAAATCTATTTAGGTCCTTGAAAATTAACCCTTAAATTAGTTATAAATAAATGTATGTAGATTTGATTTTGCGATTTTGATCCTGTTTATTTTGTGCGATGTTTAAATAATGAGAAAAAAAATATTTCTAAGTTAATTTAATTCCATAGCCCATGGGGTCATGAGATAGATTTTGCGGGCCAAATATGTCCTAACCTGACGAAAGTTGTGTGTGATAAGTATAGGTAGCATAAATTATTTTAAAACATAGTTGAATAAATATTTTTTCCCACGCCCAATAATCATGCATGACCTTAATTCAACCCCATTAATTTTCAAATATGAAAGGTGTAAGCCTATATTGGCTTATAATAAGCAAAAATATAAATAAATTAATATCAATACATGTAAATTATCTTCCAATAATATTCAGATCTGGCCCAGAGCCAAGAAGATATGGGTAGATCTCGCAAGATCTGGTCCAGAACCGGCCATATCTTGTTAGATCTGGTCCATAACCAGCCAGACCTGGCCAGGTCTGCCCAGATTTGATTTTTACACATGGGGTGTTTTACTATGTAGTGACTATATGCACAGAATATTTTACAATATTGAGAGTATTTAAAACAATTTATTGGACACTTTTGAATAAATGAGGTTAAAATAATAGCAATAGCATAAACCACTTTGAATAATACATATGTATATACATTTAATCTTTATTACATAGTATGTCATCACCTGGTTTAAAAAGAAAACACTTTAATCATTTACACCGACAAATATGTATTAGCAATATATAAAAATGTATACAACTACAGAACACTAAACAGTTTACAAGATTGAGAAATATTTACAGCATTGTTATAAGATCTTTTGAATACATTAGCTTAAATACAATACAATGAACATGAGTCAATCAGATAAGTCAAATATTATAATCGTCTCGCAGATATACATAAAATCTTTAACGTCCCCACCAAGAGATAATACATATCAATACATTGGCCTTACCCACAGCATTAAAAGCATTGTTTCATTTTTATAAATTCAGATAACAATGTTGGATTTAGAATATATAACAAATGGGTTACATGTTACTGCTAGATTGAGGCATATGAACAAGACACTCTGTTAAAAATGGAGAAGGGGTTGAGAATGATTACTTAAGAGTCGCAGCATTTTACCACTTACTAGGGATGCATAAGCACTGAGAGGTTAAAAACTGAAAAGTTCATGTCATTTCATTGCCGCTATGCACACTTAAAAAACTTATTTCAATAATGATTGGGTGAACAAATAGCGTAATAACAATAGAATGGAGTGGACACTCCATCATCTAATGACTTAAATTTTATCATTGTGGGGAGACAATGATTTCTTGTTTATTTTTTTAAACTCAAACATGGGCTGCCCATTTGCGCAATCTTTATATTTTCCAAACATCATTTCATTAATAATGCTATAGCAAAATGTGATCTTTAGGATTTTCAGATTATCATAGTTTTACAATAAGTCATTATAAATATAATCTTTTTGAATTTT
This sequence comes from Timema douglasi, assembly GCA_901482245.1. NCBI lineage: Eukaryota > Metazoa > Arthropoda > Insecta > Phasmatodea > Timematidae > Timema > Timema douglasi. The sequence continues at coordinate 2,745 of CABEEJ010006316.1, forward strand.
GTAAATCAGGAGTCTGTATCCATGTACAAAAGCTTTTATCTTTCACTATATGTATGCATAATGGTATTTAATGGTTATTGTACCGTTGTGATGATCCAATTTGCCAATATATTCTTGTCACCAAACAATTTCAAGAACCTATTGGATCAAACATTTCTGCCGAGTGGATGGTGTATCCTGAACAAAAAAGATTTTGTTCCTGGCAGTTTTCATGAAGCCCCATCAGAGATATTCCCCAGCTTAGGACATTGTGCATGCATATGAACTAGGGGGAAGTATTGGATGATCCCTCCTCTCCTTTCCCCCCACCACGAGTCGAACAATAAATTACTTTATGCGCAGGCATCAGCGAGAGCTCTTATGTATCGTTGATGAATGCATCAAGAAATCTGCTTCTTGTGTGTAGCCCCCTCCATCTTTCCTCACTGAAATGAAAATGTTTATAAGCCTGTGATCACTGGTGCAAATCACTCTTTGTCTAATAATAGGTGATAACTGACACAACATGTAAGCTAAAATTCTGTTTCGGCACATTAACATTATTTTTTTTACAAAACTAATTTTTGGGCAACTCCTGAAGCTATGTACGATTTAAATATTGTTCTTTGCATATTTAGTGTCCTGGTGTGTCGGTGCATCGCCTTACCCAAGGGCAACGGTATACTGGATAGCAAGGCAATCTCTATGTCGAGATACTGTTTTGCAGGAATAGTACAAGCGTGCTCAGGGTAAGATTGAGCAATGGTTGCACTTGTGGTATAATGGCTAAAATGAGCCAACACCAATTGGTATACCATCCTTACCATAAGCAGCAAATACTGCCAAGGGTGCGGGTATGATCAAGGCGAGTTACCTTGTATAATCTATTTAAAATTACTACAAGGAAATGTGAAATAATAACCTCGGGTGGCCAAAGCTATGATGGGTAGCTAAGGTTAAAACTGAAGGGCCCATTGGTGGACAAACCAGTGATAATATGGACTATTACAATGTGGAATGTGAGAGGAGTGTGTGTCAAAGAGAATGAACTGTTGAACGAAATTATTGGAAGAATAATTGATATTTTGTGTGTATGTGAAACAAAACGGAAAGGGAAAGATATTTTGATGACAAGTGAGGGTAGCCTGACACTTTGGCCAGGTGTGGATGAATGGGTAAGGGGAAGTCAGAGAGTAGGTTTGATCCTTAGCCCAACAGCTAAGCTATTTGTAATGTACCGTGGATAGAGACTAGCCCAGCACCAACAACGTCTGTGTACTCACCATTCAACAGTCAAGCTGGACTCTCGTACAAATGCTACGGTCACGCCACGGAACGACCATGTTCATCCTCACTGCAATAGACTCTGTTTGGGAACTCAAAGTTTAAGTAGAATATTTTCCTGACTAAAACTATCCATTTGAAGAGCGCGTGCTCGAGGTGGCCGGTCTAAGTGGTTCTCTGTGCGTTGGCTGCCCGTGGTCACCCCCACCCCCTTGGCTGTGTGTCTCAACGGCGCTGTGCGCAGGCGACGTGGAAGACATAGTTTTTGTGATTGTCTATTTATGGTCGCATTATGAAGTCATTCTTTCCGCCCATGTTTCCCCCTCCCGAGCAGAACTAGATATAAGCATATGTTTAGCAATGTAAGGCACTCTTTGATGCCATCTAGAAGTAGGGCACACTTGGGCACTATGTAGGGCCTTAGGATATTTATAACGTAAGTTATGTAAATTATTATAAATTTGATCTTTGGCCACGAGCAAGTATTTTTCAGGCTAGGGTTCAAATCTTGGTGTAAATAATGTAAATTATTATAAATTTGATCTTTGGTCATGAGCTAGTATTTTTCAGGCTAGGGTTCTAAACATGGTTAAACGTAGCCGTCAGTCCGGAGTCGTTAAGAATCTGGTTATTAAATGTGTTAGCGGTCAGATGACGTTAACTGTGGGTCGCTTGGTTTACTTTCTTGTAGGTCGTATTATAAATGGGTTTATTTATTGTATTATCGGCCAGATGAATTTAGTTCGTTGTTGCTATGTTTATTATGTTAACTGACAGATTAGAAGCTAGTTTAGTTATGATGTGAGTTCACAGTTGTCTTTATTTCTTTGTAGGTGTAATTTATTATCTAGTACGACATAGTAGATGTGTATTTATTTATTGCGATAGCTTACAGATGTCTTGTACTTTTGGGTACTATGAGTAGCAAGTTGTTGCGAGTATTTTCCTTGCGTAGGCTTTGAGCCGCGACATTTATAATTATAGAACTCTCTTATTTGAAACGGTTTTTTGTTATTATAGAACTTCGTATTTTTTCTTTAAATGTATGGAACATAGTGTTGTCAGACACGTCGGAGAATCAATATTGTCTTTAAGTCTATTAGACCAAATTGTATATTATTTTCTTTTTTAACATCTATTGTAATAAACTGCCTTTGGACCATATAAGTAATTTTCGCTTAGTTCTTGCCTTTACCCAGGCATAATCTTAGTAATTTCCTTTAGGCTTAACTATAATTATGCTGGTGAGACAGGGGTCGGAAGGGCTTGAAGAGAACAGATCAATAAAGGTCCCTTGTGATTACTTGCCTTTATATTGTAATTAGCAACTCACTTCCTGTGGGGGTGAGCTGCCCATTGGAACATTGGTGGTACTGTTATAGGTACTGACCCCACAGGGGGTGTGGTTGAGTAAGAATATATGAGTTTGTGTCATCTAGACGTCTATGGGTACGTATGAAAATAGATATTCGTAGAATTATGTTGGTTGCTGGATATGCTCCGGTGGGTGAATACGAGAACGTGAGAGTGGACTTTTGGAATGGACTCAATGAAGTCTTGAATGTATATGAACCGGGTGAAATAATTAATTGGCTAGGAGATATGAATTGATAGGTGGGTACCCAAAGAGATAATTCAGAAAGAGTGTTAGGAAGATATGGTGGTGACAGGGTGAACGATAATGGTAAAGAATTAGTGAGTCTCTGTTTAGAAAAAGGTTTATTAGTGTCGAACACATGGCTTAAACACAAAGATATTCACTTGATTAAAATATTCAATTTCTACGTAAATATATATTAATTTACGCTATTGCGTTAAGGATACGGAAGATTGGATTGAAATAAAGTGTAACAGAAACTGCATGGAGTGGAAATCAATACAGGAAAATCTCTCAATACACTAGCCCAAAATTCTAGCCCCGACCTTCCCTTCATCGTCTTCCAGTTCATTGCAAGAATAATACCTTAGGGATTATAACATTTGACACCTTAAGCAAGTTTACTTTTGATATAGTAGGATAACAATTTGTTTTTTAATCGGGCAGTGCTGGGGACCTACAGTATGTAAATAAAACAAACTAACAATACAAAAAAAAAGTTTTAAACTTATACTTACAAATAGACTCAGTCACGGGAGTCATCAGAATGAAAGCTTAATGGAGATATTTACTAAATAAATTAATTTCAAAATTATGTTAATACATTTACTTATATTTATTTGTTTATCTAGCGTGAACATTCTAAACCGACTGCAGAACACGATAATTTATATAAGTGAGAGCGAAAAGGTTTACCAATTCTGCCAGGTATGATATTTACACATACCTTCCAGGGCTGTTTAGACTTGCGTTCATGTCACTACCTGTCGCGAGGAGACTGAATGTGTTTCATGCCAGTCTGGAGTTGGACACTCGGTATTCAATATCGCTAAGGTTCTTATCCATATTTAATAACGTGTTATTTATAACTAATGTGAATTCAAGTTCACCACTGTGGAACCAAAAACATCGTGACGATGCTAACACGCGTAATACAATGGTATTTTCCCGACAAAGTAGCGCCCTTTATTACCACATTATCATATATTCTAATATGCTTATTTCAAAATTGGCATAACTTTTGGATGTCAAAATCCGGCAATAGCTACTATCTATCATTTACAAGTGAGATTGCAGTAGTTTTACATACAAAAAGTAAAGTTTCAAAACTCCATGTTTGAATCAAATCATTTTATAATGTGATGGAACAAAACCTGCAGGGCAAACAAAATAATCTGTCAAGGTGTTTTGGACGTTTTTTTCCATTAAAGAAATGTCACCTGTGCCAAAAAATAGTTATCTAGATATATTTTACATGTAAATTATCAATGTGTGTTCAAATTGGAAACTATCTCTTAACCTTACAAAGTTGTGAAGTGCGCAACTGGTTCTAGCCAAATTGCTCACAAAGTTTGGACTCAGGTGTATGGCAGTGAGAAAGAGCTGCCATTTATTTGAAAGAATATCATAAGCGCACTCCACAAACCTACTTGCCTTTGATGATTTATAAAAAAATAATAATTATAAAGCAGTTTTCTTGAATATGGCCCCAAACACGACTTATCACAGCAAAAGCCTCGTCTGCGACCATTACATGGGACATTGACGTTCTCTTTTCAAAGTTGGTCAAGTCTCTGTTTTGTGACAAGTGTAAAACTCCATACTTGATTTTTATGTACCACATATGCTGTTTGAAAATGTTTGAGTTAGTCAATTTTCCATAACTACCTACGTCTCTGGCTGTAACGTACCTATTAATTTGGATCAAATAGTCCTAATAATACTGTATATAATAAATAATTATTATTATTATTGATTCTGGTTCTTTGCTTCTTAATTCCCCCTCTGAAGTGTGAGCAAAGTTTGTCAAATGAAGCTGCACTCATTCTAAATTAGTGAAATAATCTATCACTATCGTTTCTAAATTCATGAAATAATGTGTGAAACTATCCATAAGTACTTCTCTGCATATTAGTGGGAGGGACACTGTTTTATAAATTTAAGTTTCTTCTTCAGAAACCTAGATATTGCTATGGCAGCAACCAATCTTCACGCCCTGGTGACATGATACAAACTGGTCATAAAGTGCGATATCTGGTCACTCAAGCGTGGCCGGGAGCAACATAAGGCATTCCACACGACCTGGTAGTTGCGTTGCCTTAGCCTTACATGCCACAATCGACATGGGACCAAATGTCTTACTTGCCCTGCGAAGGAAGTTGTACTAAGGATTTTTAATCGCTTAAAAAACACATCCTCGGCTGGGTTTGAACCCGCGAACGCTGGGTTCTGAGGTGAACACACTATCCCAAGACCATAGAGTAGGAAAGTAGAGTAGGAAACATTTTATTAAAGATGACCCTCAGTACAACCGGCTGGGATTCAAACGGGTAGCAGAATATCTTAATACAATAAATCAATACAAAATAACTACACCCTTAGTCTAGCAGCAGACGCGCTACCGACTGAGCTAATTTGTCAAAAGTGTGTTATTAAAAACATATCAGGCTGGATTTTCAATTTGTAATTTAGTAATATTTAAAGATTACTAGGGATAGAAAATGATACAAAAGGACAAACGAGCAACAACCCAACAGCTCTCACTTCATGGGCGTCATTTAGGGGGGGAGGGCAGGGTAGGGCAATTGCGCCCTCCCCCTGAATTTAAGATTTTATTTTATAAAATTTGATAATTGAGTCTTAATACTAAATAAAAATGTAAGAACTGTACTTTTAATATTAAATAAAAAATGTGAGTGTTGTACTTTTAACATTAAGATATTCTACTTTTATAAATACTTAAGAAATAAAATACGAGATTTGTTGGAGCTACATGTGCCGTTAGAAACGGACAAGAAAATTCAGAAAATTTCTTGAGGCAATGACATATCACCAAACAGCGCCTTTTGCTGTTAGGAATGCAAAAGTGCTTAAAACAATGACTTCGCCTGGCAACCAATCAAAATGTGGCTACATCACCTCATTTTCCCGCCAAACACTCACAAGTCACGACGCCATCTTTATAGACACATAGCACGTGATTATCACAGTCGGTGGGCATTCAATCTTCTCAGTAATCAGTCAGCTTGTGCTGTTAAGTTTGAGTATTTTTTGTTACGTTGTGCATTTAAGAAACACTTTACAGTTGCAATCGTTGGTGTTTAATTGTATAGTGATTTTCAGTTAAATGTTTAATCAGTCTTAGACCCCACATTCAAAACGAAGAGAAATCATAATATCACGGATTTTTTAAAAGGACTAAAAAAGATCAGTCGGATATCATCTCTGACCTTAACTTTCCGTCATCAGAACCGTCTACTTCTTAGATACGAGTTCAGGTAAGCCTATCAAGTAATTCTTTACCATTTTATAAAGAAATAAAAACGAGTAAATTTTACAGTAACGGTGCATGGTATTCTTCAGTTAAATTATTTTCTAGATTTTATTTTCTAACTTTGAAAAACTTATACAAAACTTAAACATGACTTTCAGTTTCCAAGTACATTTTTTAAAAGGGTATAACTATATTTGATTTATTTGAGGCCAAACACCTACAGAGACGTCTCAGCCTCTAGCAACAACTCACCACATAGCAGTGGACCATTGGAATCGCCCGTTCAACCAATCATAAATTTTCCTCAGAACAAGAGTAGAAGATTTTCTGCTAAGTATTATAATATTCACAAGCTGAAGATGCTGTGTATTGTTTCCCATGTCGAAATTTCTCTTCAAAATCTACAGTTCACTCCGTTGAAACATTCGGTAACCACACGTTTATCGACAAAGGATTCAAGAAGTTGAAGAATGCTTCGACCCTTTTTCAGCAACATGAAAAAAGCGAAAGACACAAAATGTCAATGACTGCCTGGGCTGAGTTAAAATCTTAAGTTCAAAGCAGATGTCAGTAACATCTCTGTTAGATAGTGAACGAACATCCAAAATCAATGAAAATCGAGGCCATGTGAAGATACTTCTGAAAGTGGTCAGTTTTCTGGGTCGACAAGACCTAGGATTCAGGGGACATGACGAGTCGGATGACTGTGAATAAAGGGAATTTTCTGGAAATGTTAGAAACACTCTGTGAAGACATTCCTAAACTCAAAGAAAGAATGAGTCATATATATAGACATTACAGCTTTCCAGAGTACCAGAATGATTTGATATCCGTGTTTTCTTCTCGAATTGTAAGGAATATTGTTAAAAAAGTAAAATAATCTGGGTTCTACTCAACAATGGCTGATGAAACCAAAGACTTTTCCAAGGCGGAACAATTGGCCATTATAATTAGATATGTTGAGTTCGAGGGTTGGAAAGTGAAAGAGAGAGCACTAGGTTTACATCATCTGAAAAATTGATGTGCAGAGAATATTATAAACTTACTCTTTTTCCTTCTGTCAGAACAAGGGTTCGACATTAAATATTGTGTTGGACAATGTTATGATGGTTCCAAGGTGATGAGTGTTTGGGAAAGTAGGGCCCAAGCTAGGGTGAAATATCAGGCACCTCATGCTTCGTATTTTCACTGTCATGCTCACCGTCTAGTGTTAGTGCACTCGCTGTATATTGTTGAGGAAGCTAAATACTTTTGTTCTACCCTTCAAACGATCTACTGCTTCATATCAAACAGCTCTCCACGACATGAGCTATTTTTGGAACCTAAAATAAAACTGAATCAACCCATTTTGAGCTTAGAACGATTAGTCCTTACACTAAGGTTTTATTGGTTTAGTGCAGTGAATAATATTTAAAAAAAATTCAAAGCATGTAACGTACTTATTGGAACTGCCCCTTGTTGGACGTCAATTGTGACGTACTGCTGGAATGCCTTCACGTTGAGTGCCATTTTATGTACTAACTTCACTTTGGTTTGAAGAATTTATATATTACAAATAAATGTTTTCGAAAATAGATACTTTTTTATAAACTTTAATGGTATAATGTATTACAAAATCACTGTTGTTTGAAAATGAATAATGGAAACCATTTAGGTAAAAACACCTTGGCCGTGATTCCAAACACAACCAAGCTAACATTATCAAACTGTACGAGATTCATGCTGTTTTGTATTACACATCTCTATCGTCTCCCGAAAAAGAGTAGAATGACGCGTCTGCCAAGCTAGCGTCCTCCCGAGTCGAGCCGAGTGAACCCCGTAGTTCACACCCTCGAACCCAGACCACTCCTTGCTTTCTTTCCATCGACCAATGGGGTTAGTTTTTAATTAGCGCGCATTTAAGAAAACAGACGCGTTACTCTGCACCTGCTATTATTTTACTGCGTATTTACAACCCGGAAGTAAAATCATGCTTCTGACACGTGCAGTTAAAATAAAAGAAAAAGAAACATGGCCGTAGTCTAGAAAAGATGAGTTTACTTTATATTAACTGAAAAGAAGAAACTAATATATTTACTTTAAAATATGATCTCGAGTATTAAAAAGACAGGAAAAATCGATATCATTACAAGCAATTTTAGTTGTTTATCGATGATGGTACAAAAGACAGAGCTGAAAGTATCGGTATCCGAGCTCAAATGGAATGACAGTGCTTCATCTTTCTTCTCTGCGCAATGGATCCCATACTCCCTCTCCCAGCAACTTCAATCCCAGAATTTAGATTTGATGGCAGTGGGGTGCCTGATCAAAAGCACCAAAGAAGAGTTGGTCAGAATAAGAAGCGGCGAGATATATGAAGAATTAGTGGAAAAGGCAAAAACACTGGCCAACAACAACACAATAGAACGGGCTGTGGCAAAAAGACAAATGACTGTGACGTCACGTCTAGCAGATAGCATAGTCCTCAATTCGGTGGGGAAAACTGAAAGAAATACGAAGTTCATATATTTTAATATACTGGATACAACTATGGATGAGTTCAACTGCCGACTCTCGGAGAATCAGGATATTAAGGTAGCAACGCGTGGGCTCCAAATAGGAGGAGTTACTTTCTTGGATGGTGAAGTGTTAAACCATATAATAATTAATATCAGACTTTTCTAAATATTGACCTGTTGGGAAAGCGGCTTCCTCCAGCAAGAAACTTTCTTCAACTTATCAGTGATTCAATCTTTCCTATTGAATACTTACAGAACCTACAGAAGCTTCCAGTGGAATATTCAGAAGTAATTTCTCTGCTAAATTTTTTTTCTCGCATTGCCGAGAACCACTGCCTCTAACGGACATTTTTTTCTGTTTTAAAAAGGGTAAATAACTATTTCCAGTCGACAACTTCCAATGATCGACTCGCCTCTTCAATTATTTTAGCTGTGGAGCGGGAAGAGGTTAAGAAAATATCTTGACGAGTTAGTTAATGACTTTTTTTAAAATGAAACCAAGGTGCTACCCTTTGCTATTTCTAAATTAATTAGTTTCGCCTACTGTAAATAAAAATACAATTCTTTGTTAATTGAAATTAAAATATATTTATTTTTATTTATTGCCAGTGTTTTATTTTATTTGCTCCTTGCGTATAACCCGAACGGGTAGTAAGACGTGGTGCTAATAATAATAATAATAATAATAATATTTGCTCCTATATTATATTAACGAGTAAATGCATGTAATTTATGTATACCTAGGATAAACAGTAAAACTATATATGGAAAAAGAAATGTATGGAAAATAGTTCATTTCATACTTTAAGAAGAATAGGAAGAAGGTACGCCAAAAGATATAACCTATAAGGTATTTCCTAAAAAAAAATCTTGCCCCCCCCCCCAGCAAAAACCGAAATGACTCACCTGTCTCGCCTACAACTTTTTAATATCATTTTTGAGGTACAATGAGCGGTAACATTGAAAGAGGAAGATTGATAATATCAACATGACAAATTACATTCTGTGTCAATCTTTCCTGTTTGGTTCAAAGGATTATAATGTTGAAAAAAAGACTAATTTAGTCTTATATTAAGAATAAATGGTCTTTCTTTACATTACCTTTTTTTTGTGGCGTCTCTATTTTTTTCATGGGAAGTACTTGTATAAATGATAAGAAATTTTTTTTTATCGATTTTATAAAAAAATTTCTATTTGTTTGTTGGCAGTAAACTCAAAAAGTACTCATCGGACTGATAAGGAATATTTTTTGTTTTATTCCATAATCAATCCGAGAATAAGGTAACATCCCATTATTTCATCAGCGGAACATAATCGAAAAAAATTGGGCATAGCTATATCCTGTTTTTGGTAGGAAGAAGAGTATATGGTAGTTTTTAAAATTACTAAAACAATTTTAATATATTCATACATCAAGCCATGTTATCTGCAGCTGTCACTTTTAATAGATATGATCTAAACCTATAAAATAGCACAAATAATATAGTAAAATGTTATTAATGTTGGTAGCAAAGAAATGTTTGAATTTTCTAAACTATTCCTCCAACAAATATCAGGCAGGGTATAGTAAACAAACGTCATACCTGGTTGCGCGAGTGCTGAGGTTGGTACGTGATTCCAGCAGTGGAGGGAAGGAGGCAGTTTGTGTTTCTCCTGGCATCTTCATAGGCGCATCAAGAACTGATCACAACTCGGTGTAATTTTGAGTGACGTGCATAAATAATATTTTCGCTAGCTTTTTGGTACTAAAGCAATTTGGTTTGATGTGATTGTGTGCTCACTACATATTGCTTCTTTCAATTTACTAAATATTGGTTTATTAAAAAGTTTATGTAAACTATATCTTTATGTGTTCATTGCAACAATGCTTCCATGAGAGAGATACAAGACCTGCAAATACCTAAACAATGTTTATTGTGTGTTCATTGTAACAATGCCTCCACGTAGGAAAGCTACTGTTAGCGTGCTTGCATTTGCGTCTTAAATATCAACACTAAAAATAATATTAAAATAATGCTTGCAAATTAATTTGCGGGGTTCATAAATAATAGTAATGAAGCAAATGAACATATCTCATTTGTATTTAAATTTTATTTCATATGTAAACCACAAAATTAGTTACAAAATTATAGAAGTTCTGTTTAATTATTATTTATGAAAACCACAAAAACCTAAGTTTAATAAAATAAAAACCACCAAACAGGTTCTGATTTGAATAAACCATAAGCAAATTAAAGCTTACTTCCATTAATATTTTAAATGATTAACATTCTTATTTATTTTTAATCTAAGGAAAATACATTAGAATTTTAATATATTATTAAATACAGAACATAAAAATGAATTTTATTATAACTGTTTGCAGTGAATGCAATAAACAAAATAATATTAACTTACATTCATATAACACAAAACTTATATAATAATAATAAATGATATTTTTTGTGTGCAACATATTAATATTTATGTTGTGTGAATATCCTTTTCTAGTTCTCCACGGGCTATTAATTTATACGTAAAAATATTTTCAAAAAAATAAATATTATGCATTCCTCTTAACTTTTGCAAAATATTTTGAGTTGAAAACAATCAAATTGTCATGTGTTGAACCGTAATTTAAACTTCTAAACAGGGTTTCCTTATTTTTGCATGTACCATGCACCATTGCCATCGTTTATGAATCATTAATTTTATTTTATTCAGTACTAGAAATATATTTTACAGGCCCTTTTAATATGAATATATCTTTAAAACTAAACAGTGTAACCACTAGCTCATGTTAAGAAATAGAATATGAAGTGTGACATTTAATGTTACAAATATAATATGGCTGTCGAACCTATGGACGTAACTAGTTAAGAATGGTTCACTGTCCATTCAGCCACTGTTAGCGCAGTAGTGGAATGATTA
>CABEEJ010006316.1:14435-40927 GCA_901482245.1 Timema douglasi
CCCCCCCCCCCATCCCCAAGCACGCAGGATGATAAGACGGGGAAATAGCCTCTTATGAATTATTTAAAGAGTAAGACAATGCTCTTGTGGCATCTGTTTTGTCTTCCACGTAGACAAGTAAGATGGACACGTTAGATTGAGTTATTTGCAACAAAGCAGAGTTCAAGTCTACACCGCTTGTATTAACTATAGTTGGATTTATTTTGTAGCACCATAGGTAATAGCAAGTGGTGTCGTTTCAAGACGATTGAAGTAAGTTGCGAGTAAGAAATTTAGGATGGAGGGCCAATTAGATCTGCCTACTTGACATTAACAACTGACGTGCGTGCCCACCATATATTTCAGACCCCAAGTTGTTTATTTCTAAATTACTCTCCATTTATGAAGTATCACTATCACAATATTGTCTAAAATGCGTGCAATAAACATCAAACCCAATCTACTCTTGTCTAATTGGTCTCCACCTACTTCTCTCCCTTGGATGAAATCTCAACCAGACCATGTGTGAACGTTATTGCACGTTTGTTGTCAACAGTTAAGACGGAGGTAACCAACCCAGTGGTGTAGTGGTCAGACCACCTGGTAACGATCCTAGGGGGCCCGGGTTCGGTACTCTGGCTATCTTTCCCTTCAAGGGAATGATCCCAACGATCACTACGGTTTGGTTAGTTAGACTTTAGTCAGGTTAAGTCACACACCAGCTCCACAACATCATAATATATATAATCTGTTCAGTCTCTGAACTGTATATATTTAATATTGTAAAATAGCCTCTGTGAAATAGTTTGTTTATTCTAGTTCATTTTGATTTAGTTCCCTATTTTTATTGGTTTGTATGTGTTCATTGTTCCTTCTTATTTAGTACCAGCCGATTTTGAGTTTCCCTCCTTTTTTTGTGAGTGGAAAGGAGGGGAAGGTAAGTCGTTGGTTGCTTTTTGAGTTCAGTTCAGTGCGGGACTCTGTTCGCGTTGGTTGTCAGCTATGACGTCCACAGCTTTTGTTTTGTAAATTCTTATTTATGTGTGATTCTGTGCTTCAGGCTCTAAAGGGGTCTCTTTGCTCCAAAACCCCTGCCAATCTTCGAGAATTGCCGAGGAATTAACAACCTTGTTCCCTATTCCTTCCTTTACTAACCCACAAGGTAAACCTCCATTTTCGCGGGACCTTATTTAGTAGAGGTAAGCACTTGTCACATTGTTATATACAGTCCCCCTTTTATCGGTTTGGTTGTTGTTGTTTTTTTGATGCTAATAGTTTGTTGACTGGAAAGAACACTTCCGTTAGTCGTAAGAACATTAAATACAAACATGATATTAACAGACTGTGCTTAGTTGTAGCTTGAATCAATATTAATTTTTTCCCAAATATACAGGAAATAATTTTCCACCCGAGTTTCAGGAATCCCTTTTTTCTCTAAGTTTGGGATCTCGCACAGGCCTACTCCTACTTTTAACCTTTTCTATGTTTGTTTCATTGTAATAATTGTTGTAGGCCGCTACTTTGACGAGATTAGCCAAGACACAGGCAAGTACTGTTTTGGTGTTGTGGACACCTTGAGAGCGCTGGAACTCGGCTCGGTGGAGACGCTCATTTGCTGGGAGAACTTGGACATCCAACGCTACGTGCTCAAGAACCATGCGACTGCCGAGGAGAAGATCCTGCACCTCACTCCTGAGCAAGAGAAGGACAAGACGCACTTCACTGACAAAGAGGTGAGGTGACATAGTGTAGTGAGAATGTTTGAGCATCTCTCTTGATTGTGTCCAAATCATAAAAATATCATCAATGTTTCGGAGCCATAATAGTGGTTTGATGAGTCTAAAACGTAGGAAACATTCTTCCAGTCGCCCCATGAAGAGGGGGCCAAGCGCGTACCCATAGCAGTGCCCTTGATCTGTAGATGATGTTTGTCGAGGAAACGGAAACTGTTCTGTTCCAGTATTATTCTGGCTAATTCAAGCAGTAAAGTGGTGGGTGTGAAATGTTCCTTTGCAGCTCGGCTATGAATATGAGGGATTTTGCTGTATAGAGCAGTGAAATCAATTGTAACTAATAAAGATTCCGGAGGTAGTTCCCCAATTTGGTGCATGCGGTTTAGGAAATGTTTGGTGTCTTGAATGTATGATGGCAATGCTTTTACCAAGGGCTGTAGTTGAGAGTCAACAAAGGCAGATATTCTTTCTGTAGGGGAACCACATCCATAGACAATGGGACGTCCTGGTGGTGGGAGGATTCCTTTGTGAATTTTAGGAAGAAGGCGGAGAACAGGAGTTTGAGGTTTATCAGTGAGAGAAGCATTATAGACTTAGGTGAAAGTTTCTGATGGGGGCCCTCATGTTGAGTCTTCTTGGAGGAGCTTGTAGGTGGACATGTCCGGAAGTTGGTTGATTGCTTCAGAAATGTAGTCCGAGCGGTTAAGAACAACTGTAGGGGATCCGTTATTGGCAGGCAGAATAATTATATCCTTGACGGCACGAAGGGATTTTATCGCTTTTTGTTAATTGAAATTAGGATTCTTGGTTTTGTGCATCGTTTCAGGGAAGTGTTGGATAGAAACTAGGTGATGTATTGCTCAAGAGGATGTTCTGTAGGCAGAGGTGGAGGATTTCAGTCCGAGGAAGGGCTGGAGCAATTGTTTTCTCAAGGTTACAGCTGCGGGGGATGTTTTTGAAGTAGAATTTGAGTCTGAGGGTGTGCGCATAAGCTAACACACCTTGTACCGGAGCGAGGGGGTCAAAATTATTTCATATATTATATATTTTAAATCAAAACTCAATTTATTTTTATTTATTATTTCAAGTATAGTCAATGTTAGTTTTAAAGTTATTTTAAATCATTAATTTTCAGCAAGCAATTTTTTCTTTCCAAACCATATTTAGTTACATCGATTTGGCAACACTGCAAGTTTTCAGTTACATGTTTAAAATTATTCTAGAAACATGTAGCTCTAGAGCCTATCTTTGTTTGTGTGTCCCTTCTAATGATAAAGTAACAGCTCCGAAAATTCAACAATATGTGAAGTGTAATATAGTTCAATAGTTTGACAAGAGAAGAAATGAAGAGGGATGTGTGTTAGTTCCTATCTAGGCCTAACCTAACTCTCCTTTCAGGTTGGCTTCCTTCACTATCACTTACTTTACATCACTGTACAGTGTTTCCACATTGTCTTATTATTAGAGATGGGTCGAATCCGATTCTACATTTTATTTTCGAATCCCGAATCCTAGCAAATTTTTATAAATTTTAATGATTTACAAATAGACCTACATTACACAATACAATATAGGCCTAAACTGTGAATTAAGATTTATTTCAATCATGCTTTCAATTTCAATCTACCCCAACCACCCCTCGCAAAATAAAGGTTAAAATCCAGCCAAATTAAACAATTTAGACTCATATTATTGTTTAAAAATCAAATCAATCAAAATTAGAGTGTATTTTAGTTATTTTTAAAAGTGTTGTTAGAAAAAGTTAAGTTTATAAAAAATGTGAAATAAACAGATTAGGCCTAGTTATCCTTTGATCAACTTTAATCATCCCTAAAGGATATTTTATTGTATTAAGATAGCAAAAATAAAAATACAAACAGATATTTTTAATAGAGACTAAAACAACATGCTTAACAACTAAACATACATTGGAAATAGTAAACTCGATAATGCCTATGTATTATTATTATTATTCTCTTTTATATCTATTATCTATCTTCACATAAAAAACAAGAAATATATTCAACTCTTGCGATATATCGCTTTCTGAGAACACATTCTATTTAAAACGCGAACATATTTTCGACTACAATATGTTCATTCCCATTTTATAAGGCAGGACTACATTTGAATATTTCTACAATTGCTTCAATAACATATTTAAAAAATAATAAACTCTAAGTTAAAATCAATTTAAAAATAAATAATGGATTAGCAAGTCGTTATTTTATTCTTAAAACTCGAGAGCGCTTACTAAGTGATCAGATTACCTGAATCGATATAAGATGCGTAGGCCGGTAGAGATAAACAATTTTATCGCTGTCTGACTGTTGACAGTATTTATTTTTCATGAAACCCAACAAAACGTCTAACGTAAGGATCGTATGCAATAAATTAGGGTTCTTTGCATAGGTCGAGATAACTAAAACCAGTTGGGTAGTAAGAATTAACTGTATCTTTATTTTAATCATCACTCGGACGAGTAAACATTATATACGTCATGGCGATCGACTTTGTATCATTTGTAATGGCTGCTGACTTTGTATCATCCATAATGTATTCTTATTTCTGTTAACAAAAAGCCATAATTTGTTTTATTTCAAGTTTATTTATAGTTCTAATTTTAATTTTCAGTTTTTGAAGAGTTTTAATGCAGTCATTAAAATATTTACAAGATTGTTCGTGAGGTTAAAGTTTTAGAACTGAGCATGTGCTGAAACGGTCGAGTCCAAGTTTCCCCGGGGTAGGGTAGGGTACTAGGCACGTAAGATTTCCCACACCTAACAATTGTTATTTTTTAAACAATATTTTATTCATGTTTAACTCTTTTCCTCGACAAAATAAATATTACGGATTAAGTTGTGCTTTTAAAGTAGGCCTAACTAAGTAATTTTTGAGTTCAAAATATTATGCTTTGTTTATGAGGTGAAAGATCTGATCACCGAACCCTGTAAAATACCGAATCCTCGAATCTCGAATACTTGTCAGGCAGGATTCAAGGATTCAAGTGGCCCATCTCTACTTATTATACATTTCCAAGTCATTAGGCACTAATTCATTTTCCATACACAACTGAAATATTATCATCCCTGTAACTCCTGTAATGTGTTGACAGAGTGGAGTGGAGTTGGAACTGGTAGAATGTCAACCTCTACTGGAGTGGCTAGCTAACAATTACAAGAGCTTTGGTGCGACGCTCGAAATCATCACGGACAAATCTCAAGAAGGTTCTCAGTTTGTCAGAGGCTTTGGTGGAATCGGCGGTAAGTGCATTCTCAAAGTACTGGATTTACCTGCTTTATAACTTGTAATATTATTGGTTGCTAGTATGATTGTGGGTCTCAGGGAAAAAGGCATTAATGTTAAGTCACACGACACTGCATTCACACCACTTTAGACATAATACACTTAACAGGAAACATGTTCAGTTGTAGATGTAGTCTGGTAGGCAACTCATGTTTTTAATGGTAAAAAATATGCTCAAGTTTATTAATGTTGTCAAAGTGCTGTCAACAGATTTGTATGTCCATGGACATGATAGCTTTGTTAACAATATGTCCTTATTTTTACGACCCCCAGGTAAGTGAAGCAAAAACGAACCAATCGACCAAATCAAGAAGTACAGTAACTAAAAAGTAAAGGAAAGAACCGGCTCATTGTGTTCTTTATTTGTTAATTTTAGTAGAAAGTTGAGTGGAGGGGGCAGTCATGAAGTCCTAACGTAGGCGAGTAGTGGCTACAGACAGGGAAAAGTCAGGGAATTTTGTAAAATATGTTTTGTAGCCACCCTGTAGTGGTGACCATATTCTTTTTTGGTATCACCCATGATTGTTGTTTTGAGGTGTATACATAATAATACTCTCTTACTTGAATTGGTGGTGATTTTCATCGCAACACAAGAAAATTAGTTATGCAATTAATCAAATTAAACTAAATAATTGTAGACTCTAAAATAATCACATTAACTGTATAGGTGGCTGTGCTAATTGAGCGAAACATACAGGGTCTTTTTTTATGTAGATTATAAATACATTTGGTTAACGTTGTGTTACAACTGTGTCCTCTTTTATTAGAGTAAATATTATGTTTTGTGTGGTTTGTTGAACTGAATAAAATTAAATATTGGTTCATCTCTTTGATAAAACTAACGATTACATCTCTTGTTCCTTCCCATGCTGCTTTCTGGTGCAGGAATCTTACGTTACAAAGTAGACTTCCAGAGTCTGCAGGCAGACGAACCTCTGGATGATGTTGATCTAGATGATTACTAGACTCTGGTTGGTTCATCAGGTAGACCAGCCAGACTTAACTCAACCCTGTGTGTGAAACTATTTATACTTTATACCATGGTTCACCCAACTGAGTGACATAGTTTTAATGATCGTATTGGCCCGAATATAGAAATTCTCACACATAATAACGACACTTAATATTTTCAATATGTTCTACAGAAAAAAATAAAAGGTCTTGAATATAAGTACCATGAGTAAAAAAACTTTGACACTTTTTCTCCAAAGTTAGATTAGCCCCAGAAACACCAAGCTTGTTAACAACCAACCTGCTTGCTATTTTTTGCTGCACCTCGCATATTGCTGTTACTCTAAAATTAATATTATAGCTTATTTTCATTCCCTTGTTGTTTGAGACTGTGAGGAAACCTTCTTTTCAACACTGTCACTCATTTGCAAATCTACCCTGGGTGACTTTTTAATATCAGTAACTCAAGACAGATTCTACAACCAGCTTACACTAACATACTGAATTATCATTACAATGACTCTCACAGGGGCAAATCATCCCTTTCTCATTATGATGGCAGTCTTAACTAGATACGTGTGCACACATGCGCTGATTCGTTCTGGCCGCCTCTGTACTTATAATAGGCTTCAAAATAGACCTGTTAACCCGCCTCGGTGGCGTAGTTGGCTAACGCGCTAGTCGTGTTGAGCTCGACTGCTGAGGATGGGGAGATCGAGGTTCGAATCTCGGTCGGGGGAACTGGGGTTGGTTTTTCCTATTGGTTTTCCACTCTCCTTCCACACAAATGCTGGTTCATTTCCTCTAATTCAACCTTCCCAATTCCTAATCTATTAGCGTAATTAGTACTTAAAGCGTATAACCCGAACGGGTAGTAAGACGTTTAGAAGGATATTTTTATTAGAAAAACATCACACTATATTGGGGCTAATACAGTATTATAGAACTACACAAATCATATGTTTTTCTTTATGTGGTGAAATTATATTAGTGGGATAGTCATTAAATATATCTTTAAAATTTTATGCTTGCCTAAGTACCTACTCAAAATACTTTAAAAAAATTGCTATTAATATAAATAACTTGTTTGTGAAGCAAATCTATAAATTTTTTGGTACAAACTTGAAATTTTTTGATAACCTTCTTCCTAAATTTACATTATTTTTTAATAAATATACAGTCAAACCTTGATCTATCGTTTCTCGACTAATCATGTTCCCACATCTATCCATGGCTGATCATTCTTAAGAAAGAAATTGTTTGTATTATATTTGGAAGAAGGTACAGTACTGGTGGCCGACGCGACTTCTGACGACTTTGTAAGCTCTTGCGGGGAAAAAATTCAAGTGACATCATGTTTATCGTGGTCAAATACGCGAAAATCCTAAAACATAACTCACCATTTCCCTTAGTTTTTCAGAATTTGTTATAAAAACCTTAAAATACATGAGGATATTATTGAAATTCCCATATTCCATTTGGTTTGCTTTGAAAAAATTGTTTTCTAATGAAAGAACAATAATAAGGATTTTAGTGCAGACATATTTTCACTCTGTGTAAATATTTTTCCTAATCGAGATATATGGGTAGTATATGTGTACAAAATGATCATGAACTGAATTTTATTTTGATATAGGACTTATTCGTTTAACACCAATACTTTTCACAGTTTAATGTGTTTAGCTATGAGCTCTTCACGCGCGCGCCAGGTTTTCGATAAACTGAAGATTGTCAGAGAGACCGGCCCGTCATTCCGTCCCTACATTTATTTTTCCTGATCTACTATTACTTGCGTTACAACAGTTACTATTGTGTTAAATACTTTAAATCACTCTGGGCTGTGCACTCTATTTATAACATAGTCTACTATTCTTGTAAATTTGTGAATTGCTAAAAATCTTAAATTTATAATTGTTGTCCACTTTGTGCGACAATAATATAGCTCGGTCATTAATACGTCTAGCTTCTGTGTTAGGGGTCCCGAGTTCAATTCCTTACATGATATATATTAATCTTTGGGGAATTGTCAGCCTAGGAACTGGATGTTATAAGTCGTGTGCTGATGTCATAAGTGTGTTCAGAAAGAGCACATTAAATATCCTCAATAAAAAATGACTAAATGTTGAAAGGGATGTAGTGCGTTATAATAGACAAACCAACTCCTACTACTACTTCCTTTATTAAATCACTGTTATAATGTCCAACCTCCCTTCAAGCACAATCGTCAATGAGTGACCGGACGGAATGGCGGGCCGGTCAATCTAACATTCTTCAGTTTATCCAACACCTGGTGCGCGTGAAGAGCTCATAGCTAAACACATTAAACTGTGAAAAGTATTGGTGTTAGAATCCTGACAAGTATTAGGGCCACTCGAATCTTCGAATCCTGACAAGTATTAGAGATTCGAGGATTCGGTGTTTTACTGGATTCGATGATCGAATCTTTCACCTCATAAACAAACCATAATATGTTAAATTCAAAAATTACTTAGTTAGGCCTTCTTGAAAAGCATAACTTAATCCGTAATATTTATTTTATCGGACAAAAGAAATAAACATTAATAAAATATTCTTTAAAAAATAAAAAATGGTTAGATGTAGAAAATCTTACGTGGCTAGTACCCTACCCTCCCACCTCTATTGGAAACTTGGACTCGACATTTCAGCACATGCTCACTTATAAACTTTCACCTCACAAACAATCTTGTAAACATTTTAATAAACACATCAAAACTCTTCAAAAACTGAAAATCAAAACTAGAATTACAAATAAACTTGAAATAAATTAAACTATGGCTTTTTTTCAAACAGAAATAATAACTCATTACACATGATACAAAGTCAGCCGTCATTACACACAATATAAAGTCAGTCGCCATGACGTATATTATGTTTACTCGCCCGAGTGATTAAAATAAAGATACTGTTAATTCTTACTACCCAACTGGTTTCAATTATCTACAACTATACCTCACAAACAATCTTGTAAACATTTTAATAAACACATCAAAACTCTTCAAAAACTGAAAATCAAAACTAGAATTACAAATAAACTCAAAATAAATAAAACAAATTACAGCTTTTTTTAAACAGAAATAATAACTCATTACACATGATACAAAGTCAGCCGCCATGATGTATATTATGTTTACTCGCCCGAGTGATTAAAATAAAGATACTGTTAATTCTTACTACCCAACTGGTTTCAATTATCTACAACTATAGTAAAGAACCCCAATTGATTGTATACAATCCTTAAGTTGGACATTTTGATGGATTTCATGGAAAATAATACTGTCAACAGTCAGACAGCGATAAAACTGTTTATTTATCTCTACCGGTCTACATATCGTATATCAATTGTTTGTTTAAAATAGATTCAGGTAATCTGATCACTTAGTAAGCGCTCTCGAGTTTTAAGGATCAAATAACGACTTGCTAATCCATTATTTGTTTTTATATTGATTTTAACTTAGTTTTTATTATTTTTTAAATATGTTATTGAAGTAATTGTGGAAATATTCAAACGTAGTCCTGACTTATAAAATGGGAATGAACATATTGTAGTCGAAAATATGTTTGTGTTTTAAATATAATGTATTCTCAGAAATTAATATATTTCGCAAGAATCGAATATATTTGTTTTCTACGCAAAAATTGATAATGGATATAAAAGAAAATTATAATAAAAATTATTTAGGCATTATTGAGTTAACTATTTCCAATGTATGTTTAATTGTTAAGCATGTTGTTTTAGTCTTTATTAAAAATATCCATTTTTATTTTTACTATCTTAATACAATAAAATATCTTTTAATGATGATCAAAGTTGATCAAAGAATATCTAAACCTAATTTGTTTATTTCACATGTTTTTTAGAAACTTAACCCACTCTAACAACACTTATAAATAACTAAAATACTCTCAAATTTTGATTGATTTGATTTCTAAACAATAATATGAGTCTAGATTGTTTAATTTGGTTGGATTTTAACCGTTATTTTGCAAATCAGGTAATCTGATCACTTAGTAAGCGCTCTCGAGTTTTAAGAATAAAATAACAACTTGCTAATCCATTATTTGTTTTTATATTGATTTTAGATCACGAGTTCATTATTTTTAAAATATGTTAGTGAAGTAATTGTAAATATATTCAAACGTAGTCCTGCCTTATAAAATGGGAATGAACATATTGTATTCGAGAATACGTTCGTGTTTTAAATAGAATGTATTCTCAGAAATTGATATATTTCGCAAGAATCGAATATATTTCTTGTTTTCTACGCGAAAATAGATAATGTATAAATAATAAAATAATAATAAAACATACTTAGGCACCCCAATGTATCTTTAATCGTTAAGCATGTTGTTTTATTTAATCTTTATTAAAAATATCCTTTTGAATTTTTATTTTTGCTATCTTAATACAATAAAATATCCTTTAATGATTAAAATTGATCAAAGGATATATAGGTCTAATCTGTTTATTTCACGTGTTTTTTCAGAAACTTAACTCTATCAACATTTCTAAAAATAACTTAAAGACACTCAAATTTTGATTGATTTGATTTCTAAACAATAATATGAGTCTAGATTGTTTAATTTGGCTGGATTTTAACCTGTATTATTGCGAGGGGTGGCTGAATTGAAAGTATGATTGAAATTAATCTTAATTCACAGTTTAGGCCTATATTGTGTCATGTGGGTCTAGCTATAAATCATTAGAATTTATAACAATTTGCTAGGATTCGAAAATAAAATGTAAATTCAGATTCGAGAAATAGTGGATTTGACCATCTCTAGTAATTTTAATGTCCTTAAAGACATGAAAAGTAAAACTTCAAATATCATTAATTATTTCCAAAAATCAGGTGAATAGCATTTCCCTTCTGATAAATTAGTGTGTATGCATATAAATGCAACTATTATACATCCGCTACGGTGGCTGCACTGTCTAAATTGTCATTCTCTACAGTAGACTAGACAGCTGATGTTGGAGAGATGGGATTCAATTACCAGTCAGATCTACTGAAGGTTTCTTTTCCTAAATGGTTTCCCGCTCTCCCTCCATGCAAATGCTGGTACATTTTATTCATGATTCTACCTTTTTAGTATGCATTTTGTAGGGTGATATAGTCAAATTGTAATTATTCCAGTTAGTTTTTATTATATTTATCTACTGAAGTAGAAATGAAGAAGGTAGAATTTTAGTGGTAATCTACCCTCATTAACGTTGAGAGAGAATATAAAATCATTTAAGAAAAGCCACCTTGAGTAAACCCGACAGGTATTCAAAACTCAATCTCCTCTTCATTGGTCATATAGTCTTTTTCGAGAGTGAAGTCAGGATCGATGTTAGGACGAAACATGAATCTGATAAGTTAACTAAAGTAAAATTGTAGATTAATCCAAAATATAATTTGGAAAAGTTGTATACATAGAATTGTTTAAATAGTTGTTGATAATATGATGATAATATGACTATAAAAAAAAAGTGCACAATATCAAGAAAGATGTCTTCCCCCAGCGTCAAGCATCGTATGTGGGCACTCTAACATCATCATGTAGCGCCACTATAGAATAGGGCCGTCCTACTCAGAACATAGTAGTGCCGCACCGTCTGGCTCTTACTCAGATCGCAAACCTGACATACATAACATGAATATAGCAGAGGTTTTTCCTCATGAACCTGATGAATTAGAGCTTGACGTCTTTATAAATAATAATACTCTCTGAAATAATTTATAATCAGGATATACAATTGATTTTAAGAAGTATTAAATTTGAATTCTTCCTTTAGTATCACAAAACTTCCCTTTGAACAAATGGCATTCATTCTTGGTGAGAAAAGTTACATAACACAGGTTGGGGGAAGCTAAAAAGCAAGCAATGAATACACTAAAGAAACTACAGCTGGATAGCAGACCTGCTTTTCTGATCCAGTACTCAGGGATGTGCAGATGGTTATGCCAATGTTTCCATGATGAAGGGCTTAAAGACATCACCGCATGCCTCTCAAAGCTCACAGCTGCACCTTCAGGCATGCAGGTCTATTTTTGTAGGTGTACCGAATTGTCTGTTTTTCTGTTGTGTGTAGCTGAGTGGTAGAACTGTGATCTTGGCAGAGCAGGTTTACTCTGTGTGAACAGTGAGGTGGAATTTCGTTGTAGAATGACATTTGGCCAATCAGGATGTGTTTCTGGTGTCAGTCAGTCCATAAGGAGCTCCAACGTCTTTTCTTTGAGGCCTAGTGATACTCGGAGTATTTCTGTGGTGTGAATCGATATCATCCCTCTTGATCCTGAGTTGTCAGGTTGTTCCATTCATGTAGTTCCTCACCGACTGTGTCGAATCATCAATGAGTATTTGTTGCTCCTCCTGATAAAACACCATCTTCTTCTCTGGGACAGTCTTAGAGCATGTCTGAAAGTGTACCCCACTGAACCAGAGGGGAAGGTGTAGGTAACCTTGTTAATTGTTCCTCTTCACAGAATTTCACCTTTTATAATTTTGAAGATTTAAATTAGAAAGTGCAACAAACCCCTTTCTTATCCTTCTAACCTGATAGCAGCAAACCTTTACCTTTATGATTGGACAGTCCTGTGATACACCCATTTATAAATATCCTCGGTTTTTAGATCCTGACATGGACGGGTCGCAGAGAATAGCTCTTCTGCAGCACAAGTTGCAAGAACTACGCAAGACATATATAAATGTGAAGGCAGAGCTGGCGTGCATAGATCGGCGCAGGAAGAAGTTGAGGAGAAGAGAGAGAGAAGGTAAATAACTGTACTGGTTCAAAAACTGTTGTAATGAGAGAATAAGTTTACTGATAATCTAGATAAGAATCCGAAACCTTTGCTCAGTCAGTAGCATGTTTGTCTATTGAGTTAAGGGTCCCGGGTTCAATTCTCGGCATGGCCAAAAAATGTATCATTGGTGAAATGTGGGTTTACCCTTTCACAGTGATAAATTAACAGCCGGGGACTGGATGTTGTGCCTGTCCTAGTCTTAAGTTAGATTAAAAGGCATATTAAGCTACGACAGGCTTAGCCAGCTGGTAGTGGAAAATATATGACTTGAATAAAACACTGACCCGGGCCTCGGACTGGAAACAGGAATGTATTTAAAGTAAATCTCTATAGTCAAGAGCTACTCTGAATATATTAAAATTCATTGTAACACTTGAAATGTTTACTGTTATTTTGTTAAAATTGAGTTTAATTGTTCACAGTAAATCTTTGTACATTGTTATTCTGTGTTGAAATAGTAGGAAAAATAATGGAACGAGTAATTAAATTATTCCCTAGCTGCAATAAATAGATACCCCATAAATCAGTATTCACAAGAACCATGTAGGTGGCTCCTGTTGAGCTAGACGGACGAGGAGATCGAGGTTCAAATCTTGGTCGGGTGAACTGAGGGTGGTTTTTCCTAAATGGTTTTCCACTCTCCTTCTACCCAAATGTGGGTTCACTTCCTCTAAATTCAACTTTCCAAATTCCTAACCAATCAGCATAATTAGTACTTAAGTGTACAACTGAACGGGTAGTAAGACGCGGTGCTATAATTTAATTAATTAATTTAATAATATTAACGAGATATTGCAATTTAAATTTTGTTTTTTCATGTATATGTTCAGCGCGAGAGGGGGAAGATTATTTTGTTAACAGTGACCAGTCACAACATCTGATCAATAAAGAAACTTGTTTCTAGAATATCTGCCAGGAATAAGAATTTGAGTGAATAAATATTTATTGAGCTTATATTATCCAAATAGCAATAATTAAAAAACAAAATTAAATAAGTAATAAGAAAAAATGATTTTGTAAAAATGTAAGCATGATGGTCCAACATCTGTCACTTGTTGAGCTTCAATCTATTTTTTATATGACTATGTTTATGATATATAACATACATAACTATACTTTATATAGGAATCGAACCCGGAATGTTTGGTATGCCAATGCTCTAACTACTGAGCTATCCAGGAGTG
Organism: Timema douglasi; assembly: GCA_901482245.1. Taxonomy (NCBI): domain Eukaryota; kingdom Metazoa; phylum Arthropoda; class Insecta; order Phasmatodea; family Timematidae; genus Timema; species Timema douglasi. Next base: position 28,401 of record CABEEJ010006316.1, read on the forward strand.
GTCACGTGCCCACAGTCATCCCTCAATCATATTTTTAAGGCAGAGTGTGTGATGGATGTTTGAGAAAAGTCGGCTATATATGCGTGATCAATCAAGACTACGTGCTATCAGATAGCTTAGCTATTTTATTTGTTTATGCTGGCAAAGTCAAGGTGTTATGCTGGGATCACAATCAACTTAACATTAACTCAAAGTCAACTTAACGTAAAGGATCTCCTTGTGTGTTTAAATGGAAGCGATCATGATGCAGTTAACTTAATGAAAGCGAGGTCCTGAGAGGTATTTTATGTTAAGTGAACATTACTTGAAGGATATCACGTGATCTAGCCAGCCAATCATGTGAGTGACGTCAACTGGGCTATTTAGTAGTTAATTTGCTAGTTTCCAAGGTCTACTTTTTAGCTCTAGTTCTAGTGATCGGACACTGAATTAAAATAAGCGCTAGTGTCATATCATTATAGAACATTATAGAACAGATTTGATTCAAATATTGTATAGAAGTTAAAACCACAAAGCTTTTATTATATAAAATGCTGTAATGTATTGTTTTCAAAAAAGATACTTGTTATTAAAATATAAATCAACTAACATTATCATGATTGTAAAAGCATTAAAATATGCTCGTTAATGCTAGTTAATATTTTAGCCGTGCATTAATAGAAAAACTTTTATTACACATAAAATGTATTTAGTTAATAACAGCCATTGAAAAAGTCATAATGATTGCTTAAACTGTATAAATCTATTTGGCATGAACCCCAAGGAAAAATAAAATAATATCTAAAAACAAACTTTAAATCATTTAGATGATTAATTTAAATGATTTATCACAGATACCGTAGTAGGCTACTAGGCTAGAAATTAAACAGTAGCCTACCTACTTCAAGACTAATCGGTTTCAGTTTGAGATCAATTTTTGTCTTTCTGTTTACCGGTAATGTATATTGTATAGAAAAGCTAAATTTATCCAAAAAGTGTGATGATAAATATTTTTAATATCAGTTGAAAACTGTAAACATTCACAGATTAAAACACGTACTCTAGAATGTAGATGTTTGGTTTGAGTTGTTACGTTAAGTTGATCAGATCCCGGCATTACACCTTGTCTTACACTTGATCAGTTTACGAAATTATAATTAAGGAATATTTTAGATTTCAAAGAGATAGCTAAACAAAATAGATCTTAAGGACGAAACAATTAGAAAATACATTTTAAACCAACCACATTTACAAACATTATTATATAATAAATTATTATAAATTTTATATCATTCATACAACAAAATTTATATTGATGTGTTTCATTCTGAACAATTAATTTTAGACAAAACATGTACACACATTTATCCAGTTTAGCTTCTTAGCTACTCAAGACCAAAGCTCAAAGTTAATTTCTTATTTTAATGAGTGAATATAGTTATTTTTTGCAAGCAGTTAGTGTAGTCAAATTCCTGGTGTTGGTAGGTAGCTCATTCCATGCCCGCAATGTCGCTAAGGACTGAGAGTATAACCGGGATTTGTGTATGGGTATACAGAGAACGGAAGAATTGCTAGGAGGTGTATTAAGCCGATGTTGATTTTTCATGAACTGAAAACGGGATGAGAGATACTTTGGGGATGGTGAGCTAAGAATTTTGAAAGATAAAGTAAAAGAGTGACATGAAAGTTGCTCTTTCAGTCATAACCATTCCAGTTTTTTGAACTATTTTACATTGTAAATGAAACAGACACATTGGTTTTGTAAGTGTTGGCGTCGTTTAGTTAGTTCCTTTGTTAGGTAATCGTATACACTGTCACAGTAATCAAAATGAGGCAGTGTCAGACTTTGTACAAGCAAAGCTTTAAGTTCAGATACTAAGAAATGTTTATAACAGCTAAGCGTTTTTGCAAATGCTGGTCACATGGTCCACCCAAGTCAAATTTTTGTTCATTTTTACGCCTAAATCCCTTGCATGCGAAGTTATAGGGACTATATATAGTATCATTTAACACTATATCTGGAATAAAAGAGCGATTTATATTAGACTAAAGTCTATGTGACCCCATAATCATTGACTGTGATTTAATGGGGCTAGTCTTTATACCGTTATTAAAGGACCACAAATGTATTTCAAATCCACATTTATTTTATCAACCGTTGAAAATAAGTTAATACTACTGTCAGGCAGGTATACTTGTAGATCATGTGTGTATAGGTGATACTTACACTAAGACAGAGAAGAAGATAAGTCATTAATAAATAGGAAGAATAATAGAATAGACCCCTGCGATACACCTTTGTCTACAGGGCTCCATTCAGAGGCACCCTCTGCATGCGACCATACAAGTACCGATCATCCAACGAATGAAGCTCGGGGGGAAATGGAAGTAATGGTTACGTTTATATAAAAGTTCATTTCCGATTGTCCGTGGCAAGTCTAATATAATCAGTAATATTAATTGAAGCTGTACAAGTGGTGTGACCCTGTCGAAAGCCTGATTGGTATATTGATAATCATTGATGCATTTGTGTATCTGACAATTTCCCAGGAACTCTTGAACCTTTTTGGGTAAGGGTGTTATTTCAGCCCACTTCCAATTAGTTGGGAAATGACTATTCACGAAAGAATAGTTGAAAGTATTTGTTAAAATAGGAAGGAAGAAATGTCTGCATGTGGTGTGATACTCACATTCACTTAATTGTTTCAAGTTCTTTATTTGTTTTTATATTTTATATAGCGCTTGCCTTTTGTCATATTAATTACAATGCAACCATCTTCCATCCAGACATTTTTGAGTCCGTACTTTGCAATTGCCTTCTTAAGTAGTTGGACATGTGCAGAAGTAAGGTCCTCTCGTATTGTGATACCTGTTTGGGCAAGCCGCAGCTTGTTACGAAACACCTCACACGATGATAGGACGTGGATGTGTGGAGCTCTTTGGTCCTACCTGATGACTTCTGTTAATGGCATCCAGACCAACATTTGAAATATTGTGTTTATTATGAATCATGTCCAACATTACATCGATTGTTTCACCTGTGCTCTCAGGGATTCCAAAAACAGGAACATTGTTTGTCCTTTGGTACTGATCTACATCATCTTTAGCGGTAACTAGCTCCCATTTTAAAATTGTTAACTATCTTGTCCGGCATCTTCAACTCGCTGGTGAAATTTTTGTTCCGTTCAATATCAAACAGAAGAGTAGATGTTATCTCTTCTACAACAGCTTTCTCTGTCTCCTTAACTCACTCTAGCACCAAGGCTTGAAAGTCCACATTGTTGACTTGTTATCCGCCATAGCACACACAGAATAATATTAACGTTGATATTAATAGGAAATAACATACATCTTCCAGGCAACTGATATTATGGAAGTCACAGATACATAAACCAGCCTTTAACATCCACACTTATTCAAATGTGCACGAGTTTAGAAGCACACAGTCAAACCTAGTCCGCCATCTTGCTTGTTTTATGCACATTGTATTCTATTGCTAGCATAAAGCCCTCCCAAGTAGCAGGTGGCAGCATTTTATGATAACTTATGATATTGATTGATCACACGTATGTAGCTGACAGTTCCTGCATGTCCATCACAGACTCTGCCTTAAAATATGACTGAAGAAAGAGCCTGGGTTCGATTATCATGTCCACGTGTCATCTATCAATTTAAATGCTGCTGTAACCGTGGCCATCCATCACTGTACTTTATGCTGACTTGATTAATTTACTTTGTTAAGAGCAGGAAATGGGTTTTAAATAATTTCTAACCATGTTCTATTAAGAGAATGATGGAGGTAATGTTGGAAAAAGACCACAAGGGAGGCCAAGAAAGAGATTTCATCTACCACAATACTTTGCCCACTGTGGTGCATAAGGAGAAGAAGAAAAAGCTAACTGAAAAATTAAGCCGCGTTGACTTGAACACATGTCAAATGCCCCACCTTCTTTTTCTCCCAATAATATTGAATTATGTCTAGTAAAATAATGGCAGTTACTTCTGAAAAATCTTGAGTTAGTTTTTTATATGTACTTAATGAAGAGTTAAAATGTCTTGCTTTGAGAATTAACTAAGGAAAAGAAGAAAATATTAAATTCCAATAAAATTACTTCAGTATGATTTATATATATATTTGGGTCGAATCCAAATCTTGAAAAAAATTATGAACCTGTGAGTAAATTTAAATATAATCGCAACTAAATGTTCACACTTCTTTCTTATAATCCATTGATTATGACATTCATACATTCACTTAAGTGTTAAATTACTGGTCTGGGTTCTGGTCTTCAAGTTCCTCTTATAATTATGTTGGTTCCAAACAACCGATAAGCAGTAATAAAGCTATAAAACAGATTTCAATTGAAAAATTGAAGGTAAAATTCTTTTTTAAGGATTTGAGGAATTCAAGCTTCCTATCCCGAGTTTTTTTTTACCTACCATAGAGGCTTTCATTCCATTATTTATTTATTGGTGATTGGTTCTCCTTAAGATGAGAATAAATTATTTATTATTATTATAAGGTGTTCTGTCTCATGACAGGTCCATTCCTTTTGTCAGTGAACTTAGACCGCCAATGTTCCCTGTCCTCTGCCTCCTTCCCTCAATCTTTCCTTCTATGACGTCTTGCAGAAGACAGTTCCTCCAAAGATGTGTACGATCCAATTTGCTTTGCACTGAAAAATCACATCCAAAATGGATACCTACCTTAAAAGAGAATGATTATTTTCCCTTTATGTCATGTGATCAGGAATACAGTGTGTGAATTATCTAATTTAAGATTATAATTGTCTAGTTTGACTTGGCCCTAATACATTATGTGTCAAAACGAACAGTATTGTAAGTGGATATTGTACTTTAATAAACATAAACATTCAAAACGTTCAACATGTCTGTAAATGTAAGTTGCTGCTGTTGGTGAAAGAATGCCACATTCTTTTCCTCTAATTCCACAATTATTGTTGGTGGGTTCCCCCAAACTCAAACATTAGGTGGTGTAAAGACAGGTGTTTGGGGGGTGGTGTTCCCTGGAGTGTTCATGGAGCAAAGCCAGTGGCTCCATCTTGTCGTGCAATATTGGTTGCATAAGAAAACCTTTGCAGATCCCTCAAAAGTGGTGTAGTAATGGTGTCTGTATACCATTCCTGGTTAACTGTCGGAGGATATCCATCATAGTCTTCCATTAAAAAAACAGGCCTAATACACTGCAGATAAGGCCTACCATATCATTGTCTAGCCCTTCAACACCAAGGAGACAAGTAGTCTTCGAGAATAGTAAACTATAAGCTAGACAAGAAAATTGGATGCTCATGCGTGACCCAACAAGCCACTCCGGCATGCGTTTAGTCTGTATTCGATATTGAAATCCACTCACTCCTTTGAACAATTTGAATAAGGACATATGATTGATACTCATTTTAAAATATGTTAACCCGAGACTCCTAACACATGGTTCAGGAGCCGTCCATAATTCTGATTGTTTGTCATCGTAACTGGCTTACCTGTGCATCCCTGTTGCGTGAGAACAATTCTTGTACAGAGGTTGTCAACAACTTGTAACATAACAGTGTTACCCAGCAGCAACTTGTAACATAACAGTGTTACTCAGCAGCAACTTGCAACATAACAGTGTTACTCAGCAGCAACTTGTAACATAACAGTGTTACCCAACAACTTGTAACATAACAGTGTTACTCAGCAGCAACTTGTAACATAGCAGTGTTACTCAGCAGCAACTTGTAACATAACAGTGTTACCCAACAACTTGTAACATAACAGTGTTACCCAGAAACAACTTGTAACATAACAGTGTTACCCAGAAACAACTTGTAACATAACAGTGTTACCCAGCAACAACTTGTAACATAACAGTGTTACCCAGCAGCAACTTGTAACATAACAGTGTTACCCAGCAGCAACTTGTAACATAACAGTGTTACTCAGCAGCAACTTGTAACATAGCAGTGTTACTCAGCAGCAACTTGTAACATAAGTGTTACTCAGCAACAACTTGTAACATAACAGTGTTACCCAGCAACAACTTGTAACATAACAGTGTTACTCAGCAGCAACTTGTAACATAACAGTGTTACTCAGCAGCAACTTGTAACATAGCAGTGTTACTCAGCAACAACTTGTAACATAAGTGTTACTCAGCAACAACTTGTAACATAAGTGTTACTCAGCAACAACTTGTAACATAACAGTGTTACCCAGCAGCAACTTGTAACATAACAGTGTTACCCAGCAGCAACTTGTAACATAACAGATGTTACTCAGCAGCAACTTGTAACATAACAGTGTTACTCAGCAGCAACTTGTGAAACTTGTCGCTTTATTTCATTCATCTGAAGTGTTTTTCAAACTTGGCTCATTTGAATGTTCAACAACCCTTGCTGCAGTGTATCTTCAATATGCCTGTATAGTGTATACTAGCAAACAAATGAAAGCCTACTTACACATGTGCTGCAACTTCATTACTATTTGTTTTTACGCATAGAATACCTTACATTAGCCTCTGACTTGTTGCATGGCCCATGTTTGTTAAAACATAATGTAAAGAAGAGACGAGTCGGAGAGACAATGAAATACAAACGAGCATATAAGAAGAAAAAGATGCCTGCTCTAATCCAGCCCAGAACATTCCAGTTGTTTGGAGTTAGTTGTAGAAACTAGGTTGGTTACGCGTCCGTCCCCCCCTCCTTTTTTTTGTGATCCTGATGTGTTCCCCCACCTTGATCCTCTCGCATATATAGTGCCGGGATGGTCTGTGTCCAGCATCTTGGACTTAACTTTACAATGAGAAGTACGTAGTCGTGGCTATATGTATTTAAAAATGTAAGAACAAATTTCTTTTCGGACTTTAATAAATAATTATTTAAATGGGTAACTTAATAGTATTGAAAATAGTAGACCAATATTAAATTTCATGATGTTTGAGAATAGTCAAAGATTATGAAATGGGAACTCAGGTTTATTTTGGTGATATTGATATTTGTTAATATTTTGTTGGAATATTACTTGTGACTTGATAGATAGAATTCTCAATAGTAAGGTCTAATGTTGTGGTTTGATAACGATGATTTACTTAATGAATTTTTACTCTAATGTGAAAAGCTTATCTTATTGTTTTATAATAATCTTGCAAGTTTCTAGTCTCTTAATTGTTTCGTGTAGATTTATTCTTGTAAAATGGGAATAATTAAATGAATGATGATAGAAGACTCAAGGACTCATCTTTTTTAAGTTGTTGTTTAGTTACATATATACGTATTAATGAGAGAGCTATAAAATTTGTATATAGTTTTTACTAGGGTCAATTTAACATTACTTTACAAGAAAGTTCCTTGTGGTTAGTGATGATTAAAATACTGTTGTTAGTTTTCACATGCAAATTTCTAAATATAATTTTATAACTAATGTTGATAATGTCTTTATATTAACCAGTCAGATTCATGATAAATATTATGTATTTACCAACTTTATGACTGTCATTAATAATTTTGTTTATACCATCATATATGGATGGTTCTACCTATTAACAAACATATATACATATATTCAATTATATTTTATATGAATAAATAGCAACAAAAGTATTTTTTTCCCTTAATGTTATGAATAGTGAAGATACCCTCAGGATAGTTTTTTTTTACATATATGTTTAATCATTCTCTTTTTTTTTTTTTGAACTTAAATATGTTTGAGGACAACCGTCTATCATTCCCACAACCAGATGAGTTGCGTGCTCTGAGTTTTACATGTTTGTTCTCAGACATTTGAAACAATTACTCAAGCAACTCACTCTGATTGTGTTTATAACTTTGTTTAAATATTTGCGCCTTCTATTTTGGATTAGTTTGGTAAATAAGGAAACAACCAGATTTTACCTTATGATTTCCCTTGTTGAATGTTCTAGAGAAAGCAACTAAACAAGAAATTATCTGCTCGTGATTGTGAAGAGTTTCCTCGGCACTTGGAACTTCCCAACACAAGATATTGGCATGGGTTATCAGGAACATCAAACTCCTATTTTATTTTCGAATGTACAAAAGTTAATTTAGGATACGTTCTTAATACCCTATGTTCCCTGTACCCTATACCCTGGATTCTATTACTGTATGAATGTATGTCATTGAGATATAAGCCATGGTATGTATGTACAACTGGACTTTTTAAAAGTCTCATAATGTTTGTATATTGTTTAAGTTATGTATACATAACTTTGTTTAAATCTATTGTGAAAAAAATAAATATACTTATAAATCAAATTATACTAGTATTAGGCTAGTTTTGACATATAGTGAGAATTGAGAATGGATGTTTTATAAAATTTAAATCGTATTTTTACTCAGTATATTTGAATATACATTGTCAACTATTTTAATTTGATTTTGTCATTTGGAAGTACAAAATCTGAAATTTTGGATTGTAATAATTAATAAACTAAATGAGTAATAGAACTAATAAAGAGTTGCAATTATAGTAGCCAGTATTGGAAAATATGAATCATTATGTTTGTAAATAATTTATAAAAGTATATATTTTAACATCAGGGGGTTTCATGTTGATATATAATAAGATTTTGTCAAGTATGTTTTACAGAATAGCCATGACAGGTGTAGGGAAAGAGTAATGTCTGACAATGATCTATTGTATTTTATGCTTAGATAGAAATAATATCTATTTTAAGAGTAGTAGTGCAAATTTATACTCTTATTCATAATACCCAGGTTAACAGTTTAAACTGTCAAAAATTGTATTTTAAAGAAAGTATAATACTTTCACATGATCATGAGATTATTTAGGAAAACTCCGTTAAAAATTGTCAGATTAAATGTTGTAGTCATAAACTACAAAATGTCTTGGCAAGTTAAGGCAGGATGGAAGAAAGCAACGCTATACATAACTGTCCAGGAGTCGCTTTTCAATTCATTTGAAAATATAATCAGGTTATTTAGACCAACTTTCAGTTTATAGATATATTTTGTTTGCTTAAAGTTGAACTCTCCGACCGGTTTAGCCTTCACTGACCACCATTTTATGTGGATCGCGGACAACTTAAATAGGGAATTTAACTTTAACCAGGCATCATATTTTATTACATCTTTTTAAATACTCATTAAGAAAACTGTGCATAATTTTTTATCACAATTTTTATTTTTTCTTGTGAAAAATAAGACAATTGATGTTGATGTCGTGATTGGTTAGAGCTAAGTTGCGTATCTTAAGTAAACCAGTCATGACATGGGCTCATTTCAACATCCACAAACTGCATACCTGTAAACCCTGTTTAAAATATTAATAGATGCATCTTTATCTTTATTTTTTTTCTGTTCTGTATGTATAAATACATTTTTAAACATGGTTTTTTAATAAATATATGTTGAAATAAGTATTAATTATTTCCATGCATCCCATACCATACCAGCTGATATTCCATGCTTTCCTTTTACTCCTAATTCTGACATAGTGTTCAACATTATCTGCTTTTTATTCATGTTCAAATCTTACATTTAGGTTATTTATGTTAAATCATGGTTTGATTTAAAAGGCATAGCCAACATACTTAGTGATAAGCCCTTCGAATCCACCGGATCCTTACAAGTATTAAAGATTTGAAGATTCAATGTTTTATTGGACTTGATCGTCGAATCTTTCACCTCATAAACATAACATTTTGATTTTTGAATTCAAAAATTACCACAATTTAATTCATAATCATTATTTTGTCAGAGAAAAGAGATAAACATGAATATATTTTTAAACATAATTGTTAGGTGTAGAAAATTTAACGTGCCTAATATAATACCCTAACCTTACACCCCTATAGGAAACTTGGACTCAACCGTTTCAGCGCATACTTCTGAAACTTTCACCTCATGAATAATCTTGTAAATATTTTAATAAACACATTAAAGCTCTTCAAAAACTGAAAATCAAAATGAAAATTACAAATAAACTCGAGAAATAAGTAAAACAAATTATGGATTTTTTTTAAAGAAAAATAAGAACACATTACACACAATACAAAGTCAGCCTGCATGACGTATATGTTTATTTGCCAGTGGCCAGTGTGATGATTAAATAAACATGACTTAATTCTTACTACCCAACTGGTTTTATATTTGTTCGTCGGTCTGATTACTGGTTATTATTTATTAATTACTGTTCTACACAATGCCAATGCGTGTGTGATTTTGTTTCATGGTGTATTCATCGTAATAGGTTATGGGCCCATAAAGTGTGTGTTTATTACTATTTGTAATTGTATGATTCATGGAAAACGATGTAATGGTGACCAACTGTTTTTATCAAGTTCAACATGGTGGTGGCATCTGTGTCCAGGATTAAAGCCGGTTGATGGCTAGGAATGCTGACCGTTGAGCCACTAGATGCATTGGCAGATGTAAAAGTTAAAGACAGCATTTTGATTAAAGATGCTATAGCCAAGAATTTGATTGTGGAATGCATGGCAGATATTTGGAGCAAATCAAAAATACAGGTACCGCTGAATAAATTATACCTTTGAAGACGACATATGTTAAAATGGACATAATGGATCTTATTGATGCTCAGAAAAATTAATAAAAAGGTATTTTGAAGGCAAATCAAGCTTGAATGAGATCATCTAATTTGATAAAATAATGGCTGAGTTGAGGAATTCTAGAGGTACTGTTGAAGAACAAGAGACTACTCAACTGTTGGCAGCTATGCCTGAGCGGTATTTACTGGTTGTGACGTCCATTTACATTTTATTTACATCTAATACAATTGCATTTTTTGTATTTATCTGAATCTAAGACAGGTTTTTTCCCCAAATATGTAGCTTCAAAATCTAGGGGTTGTCTTAAAATTGCAGACTAAGGATTGGGTTAGGGCTACATGAAAAGCTAACATTTTACATCTTTATTTAATATTAATACAATAGTGCGGGGCTGAATTTTTTGTACAGATTGTATCTATTTTCGCAGATTGTAAATTTTCACGGATTCTTAGGTTATCGTTAAAATACTTCACCCTCAGTCACATGGCAAGCACCACCCGAACCCAAAGCCCTACTAGTCCTACAAAGCCAAGATGGAACAAAGAGAGGACGCAGAGATACAAACTCTAGTGAACCATTGGAAGGCTCTGGACAACCAAACCCGACCACCCAACAAAACAAACAACGCTCATTTTTGGAATGAGCACTATGTTAAAGGAGACAATATTTGGAGAAGCGAAGGAAGGGAAGGACCATGGAAACTCATCGTTCCAGCTCAAAGGACATACCACGACCACCCTCAGGCAGGGCACCCGAGAGAAGACGAGTCAACACGAGCCAGTCAGCGAGGCTACACCTGGAAAGGCCTCCCAATGGAAGTTAGCAACTACGTTCGCAACTGCATGCTTTGTGTCTGTCGTGAAACCAGGGAGTATAAAGGGACAGAACCTCTTAAGACCCCGTCAATCACAACGCCCCTGGAAAGTGGTAGCCCTAGACCTCATGGGGCCATACCCCCGAAGTCGCAGAGGAAAGAGGTTCATCCTAGAGATTACAGGTCTCTTCTCAAGATGGGTAGAAGTATTCCCGCTCGCGTAAACAGAGGTCAGACAGATAATCCAGACGATGGAACAACAATTCTTCCCACGATTGTGATATCCAAAACATTTCCTGTCCGACAATGGTCCACAGTTCATTAGCCGAGCCTGGGCAAACGCCTGTCAAAAGTGGGATGTCGAAGCCTGGACAAACCCAATCTACCACCCCCAAGCCAATACCACGGAAAGAAGGAACCAGAAACTAAAGAAGGGAATCCGACTCCAAATCTCGGAGAATCATCGAGAATGGGATAACTGCCTATGATCACCTTCAATCTTCGATGCCGCAAGAATGAGGCCCCCAGAATGTCTCCGAGTGAACTACTACTTGGCCGAATGCTATACAGGCCCGGGGAGTGGAGATTTGAAACCCCGGTACGAGAGCAGGAAGACAACGAGAGCCCCAGCCAAGAAGCCACCCAAAGAGAAGAACGGGCACGAGCCAATCAAGCGAATTACCAACAACGGTACACCCACCCTCCAACACGGCCCGCCAAACCCTTCCAGAACGGTGATCTGGTGCTAGTTCGAACTCAACCTCTCTCCAATGCAACAAAAGCCTACTACGCCGGCTTTGCCCCCAAATGGGAAGAACCTTACCCGGTGAGCAAACGAAGAGGTGGGGTCTACCGGGTCACCTGCCCAAATGGTCGATCAAAAAAAATACCCAGGGAACATTCATTTCATTTATTTATCCTTTCTCAAAACCCCAGTGTCTATCTTATATACTGGGGCACTTATTCTCTAATTTACAATTTTTCTCATTCTTACTCTTTTACCTTTTATAAGCTACCTGTAGATTTAATATTTAACCTAAGTTGTCCGTAAATTCTCTTACTAACACTATTCACTATCATACTACTCTATAGTATGTCCGCCCCAGGGCCTCTAATTTTGAAACGTGCGAGTAGCGAGTCGCTAGCGTATTTCTCTCATCTCGCACACAATCTCGCAAACCCCTAATT